>JANIJG010006570.1:0-14232 GCA_024611175.1 Megaceryle torquata
CTGGCACCTGCCCCCTCCCTTTCTACCCAGCCCTGGGGAAGTCGGCTGGGGGGGGGGGGGTGGTGGTCACCATCACACCATTCAGCAGCATGTTTGGGGTTCTTCCCCCAGCTTCCCACAAGGAAGACCTCAGGGGAAGGTAGGGTTAAAGGTCTCCAAGACACCAGTAGAACCTGTTTGTTGTTGTTGACTGAGAGGGGATCTAATTAATGTCTGTAAATACACGAGGGCTGGGTGTCAAGAAGACAAGGACAACCTCTTTTCACTTGTGCCTTGTGATAGGACAAGGGGCTTGAAATGGATTCAAGCTCAAGCACAGGAAGTTCCACCTCAACATGAGGAAGAGCTTCTTAACGGTAAGGGTTACAGAGCACTAGGACAGACTCCCCAGAGAGGTGGTAGAGCCTCCTCCAGAGACTTTCAAGACCAATCTGGATGCATTTCTGAGTGATCTGCCCTAGTTTTGGTCCTGCTCTGGCAGGACTCAATTATCTTCAGAGGTCCCTTCCAACCCCTAACGTTCTGTGATTCTCCGGTGCCGTGTCCAGAGCAGCCCAGAATGCTACTGGCACAGACACGACCTGGCCAGCACCTTTCCTGAGGACATGCAGAATAAATTGAAAGCTAGATGATAAATCTGGGGCCCCAAGCACAGTGCAAATCCAAAGCCACATTGCAGAACCACCTCTGCCACCCTCCTCAATCCCCTGGCTGACTTTGCCTCCAGGTGTCCTTTGTTTTCAAAGCAGACTCCAAGCTGAAGAGCACCTGCTCATAAATATCCCCAGACCCTCCCACATCCTGTTTGCATCATCACCCCTGTACTTTGGGGAAGGGAGAACATCAGTAAATGACTGACTCACGCCGTCTTATTTCTCCCATTTGATGCAGTTTGAGAGTTTCCCTCCGTGCCCCGCATTAAGTCTCTTGTTCCTTTTATAATCCTCATTACACCCGAGGAAGCGAAGCGCGCGGACCCAAATAGCTCTCGAATGGATAACGCCGGAGCAATCGGTGTGTTTTATTCTGCAATTACGGCCATAAACAAACGGGGCTATTTCAGTAATGCTCGAATGTGCTCTGTAAGTAATGCCTCTCATTCTCCTTTAATTGCATCTGTTTGGTAAACGAGCTTTAAAGGTTCTATTAGTATTCATTAGGCAGTGACTACCATACATTTTGCCACAAAATTAATAAAACAGAACTTCCCCCCAGCCCCCATCGTGACGTCGCTGAGTGCAATGCATTTTTGTTACAGGTATCTATTACTGTTTCTTCCCAAAGTCTGGTTATAAAGGTGACAAAGTGGCTATTTTTAGTTAATGGATGGGTAATGAGCAGAGGTGGGTGCACTTCTGGGATTCTCAGGCAAGAGTCCACTGCTGAGCTGGGAAATGGTATTTGAAAGGTCAACTCGCTTGCTGCTGTGGTGGTAAAATGCTCCCATGAGCATCACTGAGCCACCCTTGGGGTGTCCCAGTGCTCCCCTAGGCCAAATGCCCAGAGTCAACCTCAAAAGAGCAGAAGATGCTGCTGGTGACCCCAGGGGAAGAGGAGATGGGTACAAAGAAGAGGAAGACTCCCTTTCTACAATGGGTCACATGGAAGAGACAAGGGGTAACGGGGACAAGTTACTCCTGGGGAGATTCCCATTGGACATGAGGAAAGTTTTTCACAGTGAGAACAATCAGCCACTGGAATAATCTCCCCAGGAAAAGCGGTCCCAACATTGGACACTTTGAAGGCTCGGCTGGATAGGAGCTGGGCCACCTCATCTAGACTGAGCCTTTGCCAAAAAAGGTTGACCCAGATGATCATTGACATCCCCTTGAACCTGGTATTCTATGGTTTTTAACAGTTTGCAAATTATATCGGGGTTTGGGGATTTCTTTTTTGGGGGGGTGGGTTGAGTTTTGGAATATAACCCCCCCAAAAAAGTATTATTTGAAAATTAAATCAAACTGCAACAAAAAACCTAAAGAAATATTACAGAAGCCCAGGAGGCTTTATAAACATATGAACCCAAGGACATTTTTCCTAGAGAATTAATGAAAACTTGACCCAGCAAGTCACAGGGTGTTGTGTCTTAGATCATCAACACTTGAGCATGTGGGGAAGGGAAGCTAAGGATGAAGCAGGTTGTGCAAACAGGTGAAAATGCCCCCCCCCAGCACACTCATCCAGGCAGCAGCTAATGGCTTGTGGTGGTCAAGCCAAGATATCATGAGAACGTTCACACCAGTGGGTTTTTTAGGACAAAAAAAAAAGAGGTGGTGGCAACAGAGAGTGGGAACAAACCTGCCTCTGGAGCAGCTGGGCATCAGCAGTGGAAAAAATACTTCCTTCTTGTCAAGGTGTGAGGATATAATTTATGTATTAGAGGGTATAAAAGAAAAACCCACAAACATAATGATGAGCTCTGCTTAGAGGGGGTTTGTTATGAGTTTGTTGTGGAGATGTGAACTAAGATCCTGCCAAGTCATTAATAACCCCAAACTGAAAAGATCTGTCATTTGGTTTGAGGAGGGGAATGAAAAATGACTGAGGAGGGGCAGAGGCTGCAGAATGCATCTGCTTCCTTCAGACAGATGTGAAAAAGAAAAGATAGAACGTATATTAAAAAAACACCCCCAACACCTCAAATCTAATCAGGAAAGCTATAAAAAAATCCATTAAAATCCAATAAGGGTTAAGAAATAGAATATTACAATTCTCCTTTTCCCATGCAGGTTCCCCTAAAGGACCTGTGAGAGGGAGGCAGCCCCATGGGCTCCCCTTCATGGGAATCCCAACCCAACAGATGGTGAGAAAAGCTCATAACCAGAGAGTTCCTTGCAGCAAAAATCCAGTGCAACCCCTCAAATCACAACTCCCAGTTGGCTTTGGCTGTAAAGTGCGACAGAAATGGAAGGGAGGAGATTTTTCATACAGGAGGAAACAGGTCAAGCAGCTGATCACACTAAATAAATACTCAGATGGCAACGGAGCAGCCCATCTGCGCACACTGCCCGGGGATTTAGGCTAAATAAAGGAAGGTGGCCTTTCCCACCCTGTCACCAGCAAGTGGGTAAATATTTGGGGTGCTCAGTCCATGAGCACAGACACCTTGGGAAAAAGGAAACCACGAGCACACGCTGAGATTTAAAACCAAACCACGCTCCCAGGCTCCAAGCAAAGAAGCGATTGCTGGTTTCAGTCAGAACGGTGAAGAATTTAGTTAATTTGTTGCTTAAAGGATTCTGAAACTGGAAATAAGGCTTGTAATCTGAAATTTTAATCAACTTGTTCCAGGGTCAGGCGAGGACCGGCGCGTCCACGTCAACAGCACGTGACCTTAATGCAGGGAAGGACCAACCCCAGCCTGCTTTTGCTTAGGGCACGGGAGGAGCTCTGCCACTTTTAATGGACTTCAAGGCATCCTGAGAACAACATTTAGGACACGAGATGTGGCACATAGGCGGAGTTTGAGGGACTCGGGGGGGTGTTCTCAGGTGGAAGAGGGTGAAGACAACGGGTCCTGGCACCAGCATCACCTCACTTCCCAAGCACAGAACAATTCTATTCCCTCCATTCCCTACCCAAGTGCTGGGAGCTTGCACACCTCCCTTCTAGGCTACAGAGGACCCACCAGATGAGTATTTCTCCCTGGTGAGTGCCTGGGTAGAAGCTCAGCAGCACTGACCAGAAATAGCAACACTCTCCAGAGCAACAGAGCTTGAACCTGCTGCACTTGACCAGGCTTCGCCTCGTGCTTTGGGAAGGGACGTGAAATAATTGCACAACCATGTTGGTGCTGGAGCTGATGGGCTGGAAGATCCCTGGAGGAGTGGTGTAGGCACAGGAAGGGATAAATCCTGGCTGGAAATTTCCACAGGAGCTGTCTGTGATGCAAGCTGGCAGCAGGAATAAAGGGGAGCAAGGGCTAAGCTGGAGGGAATGGGCCAGAAACTGGGAAGTGCCCAAGTGGTTTCAAATTTTATATGCAATGCAAAATAAAAAGGCATTAAATAAGTCCTCCCTTCCCCAGAATAGAACCAGGTAAGTACAACCCAGTGTGACCTGTGCTGTAACAGCACAGGGAGGCAAAAAAAAAAGCTGGAAATGCAACCCCAGCAATGAATATGAGCTGCTTTGAATACCACCTCTTGCTAGACTGAGGCAATACATATCCATTGAGCTGCTAAATCACATTATCAAGGAAATATTTCCCCCATCGGCTTTACTGGTATCAATACCCCACTCTGTAAGGTACCCAAGGCTTGCTGATGTACCAGCATCTATACCCACTCCGCGGCGACATCCCCCCCCCCCCTTAGAGGAATGTCTTCCTGAGATAAAGATCAGAAATTCTAGACTGATTTAGATCCTGCAGCTTCTTTTTCATCAGAGGAGCTTGGCTAGTTACAGGCAATTACCCAGTTAAGTCTCAGTAAGAATTACTTTCAGGGAGAGAAAGAAAAGGGGCTGGCATCATGTTAACCATTTAAACACGTGCATGGAGAGCGTCTTCCTGCAGCCCTTTAGAAAGAGCAAATAATATCCTGTCGAGCCTGGAAGAGTAACCTTGGGAGCATCCTCAGCTACAGCTGATGTACAGTGTGGTCTGGCTGTCCCCTTGCCCAGGGAAAAGGCTGCTCAGGCTGGTACAGTCAGGGCTTGATATGGGACTTGAATAAAATAGATAAGCACCTACAGTAACTGGGTGCTCTGAAAGCTGCGATTGCTCCTACAACGAGCTAAAAACATAGCAGCCTTCCCTGCTCTGTGAGGTGCACAGAAACTCACTCTGAATGGGAAAGAGCCAGAATATCTGCATCACAAACACCGTGTAGAGACTTGTTTAAAAGCTCCATCAGTTTCCTTGAAATGTCACCGATAAGGGAACACGAGAAAGAGAGCTCGGAGTGCACATCACGTGAGCAGACATTAAACATCATGTGAGCAGATATTAAACATCCAAATGACAAATAACTATTTGATGTAAAACGCTGCACCAGATAATTTCTTCATACCTTGGGACATCGTGGCATGCCAGGTCAGGCTGACAGGCAGTTACTGTCAGCTGTCACTGATAAATGTGTCCTCATTGGCTTGGTGTGCGAGTCTAGATACTCCAGCTTGGCATTCGGATGTGATAGGGGATGCAAAATACACAGGTAGGGATGCTGAGCAGCACCCAAGAGGCATCTGCCACCCTTATCTGGCCTCAAATTGAGCTCATCCTTGGTTCTCCTCACAGCTAAATCCATCTGCCACCCGTGCTGTGAATATCAGGATTTTTCCCACTCCCCCCTCCTTCTCCCCCCTTACATTCCCTTTTCCCCAGTGCTGCATGTTTTAAGGACCATAAAAATATAAAAGGTTTTTTATAGTGGGGCTAACAGCCTTTAAAAAAGAAAAAAACATCCTAAATTCACCACATAAATAATTATTTGTGCTGAGGGGGAAATAAAATGAATACAGTGGACTTCCATTGCAGGGGAGTAGCAGTGAACCAGAGCTGTTGCAATAAATAATGCAATTTATGAAACTCGGTGGAAAGCCGCAGACCTAAATGCTTTCTGGCCTTGCACAGCTGCCTGCTCCGGCTGGGGGAGGCAGAAGAAAAAGCCCCACGAGCAGCCGTGGAGCAGGCAGGGTGAGGATGGAGATGCCGTGCCCAGGAAGGGATGCAAGAGCCGGCACCGCAGCTGCCCCGACACCCTGCCCCCCAAAAATACCTCCCAGCCCAAAGTGCAGCTTGGGGCTTGCACAAGACAGAGAGCAGGGGAACTGTCCATAACAAAGAAAATTCTCCCGGGGATAACAGCCCAGGCAGTTGCCTTTTGTTCCCAATAAGCTCATTTTTCTTTTCTATTACATAGAAAATTCGCTGTGCCTCCACACGGTGCCGCGTAGGTGCAAACGCACACGGGTTTGTACTCACGTCGCTCTTCGCTTGTAGGTGTTTTTCAGACCCGCTTCTGGTGCTCCTGAGAAACTCCACTGTGACCTGTCGGTCACCCAGGAATAGCTCCCATCCATCACACTTCTGCCATCGCCCAAGCAGGAGAACAAAGAGGAGACAACTGCCCATTAGTGACTCACAACCAAGTGCCTGTAACAGCCAGAGTGTTTCCAGAATTCTGGCTATTTTTGCCCAAAGTAGTTAATTTTCTGGTGTATGGGACCTGCATCTCCACAGACAGCCACCTGGATCACGGAGCTGCCAAGGGGGATGTGACAACCTCAGGTGTCTACCGGCCAGGAAGAGTTTGGGGGCTGGTTTGTCACTGGGAGGAATATTTGCTCCCCCCTCACCCTATGCCCCAGAGCCCTCATGGCTCAGCTCCCCCACTGCCATCCCTCCAAAAAAGTTTTTTTGCCTGAGTTTTGGAAGCTCCGAGTACTCAGAGAACCTAGAGCAAGATTAGGTTTTGCACCTTTGGGAGAAGCTTGCATTTCATTTAGAGCAGAGAAGCAATCTTACACCTCACCTAGAGCCCAGGGACAATTCTGCCACTCTGGGTGGCAGGGCAGAGGGGTTTCCTCCTGCAAAGAAGCCCCATCATCCATCTCACACCTAGCAGGTAACTAGAGGCAAGCACTAAGCATTACCAGGTCTTTTAAGGTACTAAAGTTTTTTCTCATTTTCTCCCTTTTTTTTTTTTATTTTTAAGGAAGAAAGAATCACCAGAGAATATTTAAATCTGCTCAAATAAAAGAAACCCAGAGAAACAAGGAAAAGATACCTGCCTGCAGTGCCAGCTAGGAGACAACACCTCACCCAAAAGAAGAAAACTAACCAGCCAAGCATGCTTTTTTACTTAACAAAGGTAAAGTCCCACCCCTAGAGCTCCTTACCTGATAACCACCCTCAGCTGCTCCTCTTTGCTCTCCCCCAGCTCTCTAAGGGTAAGGCCTGGCCCAGCCCTCACCTTTTATCTACTCACACCACCTGGTAGCAGTTTCTCACAGACCATAATCAGCCAGGTTAAGGACCAGGTCATTTGTCACCTGTAGTTGTCAACCAACCCACTGGGTGCTTCAGCTACAGCACTGGGTGTCCTGCTCTCCCTCCTGCACCCAGTCAAGGCACCTTTGCTCGCAGGACCCAAAGTGACCTTGATGTGCTATCAAGTTTATTTCTTACAGTAATTCTGTAGCATTAAATAAGGTGATTGTGTTTTCTTCTCTGCTGGTAATGAGATGAGGACTCCCCCTCCCCGCCCCAACCATGGGGAGCCTCTGTGGAGGCTGTGAGTAGTGAAATAGGGCTGATTCTACTCAGACTTGTAATGTGAGGGTTGTTGGGGAGCAGGCAGGTGAGTCTCAGCACCATGAGAGGTACTGGTTTGCCAGCTTGTTCCGCGTGTGCCAGCGCTGTCAGAGCCGTGCCTTGGTCCATCAAGCAATAACTAAAGCAACTGCTCTCTGACACAGCATTTGGGGAAGGGGGGGAACATCCACCTGTAGTTATTTCTCAGAGGGTCCCCAGTGCCATCCCTGGCAGGATGGGGCCGGCGTGCTGAGCGTGTCCGGGGTGCGTGAGTGGTTCTGTGTGGCTTTTTTACCTCTCAGCTCTGCTGATTTGAAGGCTTGGATATGAAACAGCAGCATGGGGAGGAGCTCAGAGGGAGGATTTGGGTTTAAGTAAAGACATTTGTTAATCAAGGTGGAAATCCACCGGGGAGAGGAGACCAGGGCACAAATTGGAACGCCTTCCCAGCCTATCCAGATAACGTGGGTGTAAAATAGTCCTGGTGAACACACCTGCTCCTCTCCCAGGTGCACTCAAAAACTTTAAAGCTTTTCTCTTGTGTTTCTGTGAAGTGGGGGGAAGCTGGCCAAGTACTTGACACGCTGGTTAAGAAGAGGAAATTTTATCAGGGGAAAGTTGTATCATCTTCTTCTATAACACGCTGCTCTTTTCTGGAGCTCCTGTGGCTGCTGCTCCAGGAGGGACAGGCTCCTTTGATAGACACAGTGTGCAGGAGCAAAAGAAAACAAAAAACCCAACACTAAACTTAGAGAAACACCATGGAATACTTCCTTTGTTGATAGATCTGGGCTACAAAATACCTTGTGACATGTATTGATTCAGCACAAAGTCTATAATATGTAATAATGCCACTTGGTCATTTTATATCCAATTATTTCTGCTCTGCATCCTTGGGGTTTCCCAGCGGAGCATTATGAAGCAGGCAGACAGTGACCAACATGCAGATGATGCTGGCTGAAGTTCTTCTGCATAAGCTGGGCAAGAAGTCATCTCCGATGCTCTCTGCTCAGAACTGGGTTTCTCCTAAACTTTCCTGCACCCCCATTTTTTCTGGTCATTGCTTCTTTCTCCTTGCAGGAAGCTGAGGTGTAACATACCCCAAATTCATCTATAGTGAGGCGTGCACAGGCCCTTCAGACAGCACAGTGGAAGGACTGAGGGCATGGTCCTGGCTCAGGTCAGGGGGAGTCTGTCTCACTGTGTATATCACCACACCCCTAAATTTAGCTGCTCTAGCCTGGAATAGCCACCATGACTCCAAAGCACCACCCGAGGTTGTTACACGAATAACCTGCGTAGTAGGTCATTGTTACCGATGCTCAAAACCACTGCAAGAAGACCTCCTGCTGGGAGAAGGTCTTTTTGCACAAAGTTGGAATTAGACCTAAAAAAAAAAAAAAAATCCACTGCAGAGGAGAAAAATCCTGCGTGCCACCTCCCAGCACCCACCGAATCAGTCCTCGTGCGGCTGCTCTCCGTGAACGATGAGATGAGGAGTGTGAAGAACCTCTGGAGGCATCAGGGGTACCAGGGTGACCTGTCCGACCTTTTCTTGGTCGCACCTTGCAAAGCCGTTGCAGATACTGACGGACAAATCCCCTGAACCTGAACGAGGTGTCACCTGCACCTCTAAGTGTTCCCCATCGTCCCGTGTCTCGCAAAAATTTGCCATGCAAATGAAGCAAACTTTGGCGTTGGCTCATCTATTTATTTCCCCTTAAATATTGCAATTACTGTTGCCATTGGGCGAGCGCTCCTCGCCGCTTTGGGTGCCTTATTAATAGGCAGGAGCACAGGCTCTTTAACCAGCAGTTAATGTTCGTTAGCACTTCGGGTCCTAACGAGCCCACCGCAAACCTTTCCTCCGCTCGTTGCCATTCACGAGGTGCCACCAAGAGCACCGAGGATGCAATCAGGAGCTGGCAGCTGCCCCCCTGATGGCAAATTCCTACGGTGGGTTCGCTGGGGCTCTGAGATGACATCAGAGCATGCGTCACCCTGATCCTTCACAGTTGTCTGTGGAGACAGAAGTCCAGGGTGATAATTATTCTGATTCTTCTTGAGCTCCAGAGATTTCCGAAGGATTTTTCTTGTGCTGTCCTGTACAATTATGTTGTCATGGTGACCAGGCAGAATGCTGGACACCAGCCTGGCTCACTTTCTTGGGGCTGGCCGGAAGAAGAAGCCGATGGCTTTCAGTGGGGAAGAAGAGAGAAATGTGGTGTTGGGTTTTAATTGTTTGCTTGCTTTTTTGTTGCTTGTGTTGGGTTTTTTTATGTGAAATATTTTCTAAGTATACTTGGAATTTTTTGCTCAATCATAACGATTCTCCTTGGGATTCTCCTTATTGCAGAGTAACCATAAACAATAAGAAGCCTTATCATGGGACAGGACTAAAAGCTTCCCGTGGTTTGAGCAGGGCTAGAGCAAAACTGGTTTGAGTGGTTCTGGAGCAGGCGGCGGCCAAACCTGAGCTGTGTCTCCTTCATACTGTTCCCCTGCCCAGACTGACCCCCCGACACAGGCAACCACTTACTCCTGTGACTAAATGTTGTCTCAGCAGGAGTAAGGCTCTGCGATGTGGTCCATAAATGACTGGATGAGTTACCTCTAACCAATTATTGGTCCACCCACGTGCCTCCTTAACACCCCATCTCCCTCCAGCATGGTCCTTCTCAGCCAACTCAAGGTGTTGTACCCAGCAGCTGGGATGCTGATGCCTTGGTCCCCATGCTACCTTCAGCCACCTGCACCAGGGCAACCTCAGCTCTGCTCACTGCTTGCCGGAGCCCAAAAACACAGAGCAGGATGAGAAACCTCCACTCTGGGGCTTCTTGGCTAATGCCAAAGGCTGTGTTGGTTCACAAAGAAGCAAAGGAGACAAAAGGGATTCGCTGTGGGTGCATGGAAATGTCCAGATGGAGGCTATCACACCCCTTCCACCCAGCTTTGCCATGCAGAGCACTTGCCATTTCACTGTGAAAATACAATTTACCTTCCAAAAATCTCCATCAAGTTGGCCACAGCATAAAAAAGTGTAATTGAAAACCAAACCACAAAGCCTAACAAGGGCAGGCCCAGGGAGGCAGGGATGTCCCAGCCAGGGTCAAGCTCCCCAGGGCTGAACTGGTGCTGCAGACCATGCCCTGAGCCACCAGCAACCAGCATCAATGTTCATCCAGGTGTCAGATCCATGACTCAGTGGCGTGTTAGCACATGCCAAACAACAGATGGAGCTTCTCCCATTGACCTTTGTGATTGCTCCAGCAGCTTCACTATGAAACTGAAACTCTTTCCCCCAAAATATTTCAAATACCTCAATCTTCTGTCAATAATACAGAGCACAGCTTCTTGATGGTATTAACCAGAGTGTGGCTTTTCATCGCTCCTCCCTTTTACCACTCTAACAATGCATTAAAAGGAAGAACTTTCTGTTGTATTCTTATGAAAACCACGTGTCCTGCTGGTTTGCAAGGAAGGAGAAGGGCTTTGATGGTCCTGAAGCAGGTCACGCTTTGCAACCTGGGGTTTTTTTCAGAACAGCTCGGCTGACGTCTTCTGCTGAACACAGTGTCCAAAACAACCTGTTTGTGAAGTCCAGTCAGTCGCTGCACTCATTAAATGCAAAGAAAAAGAAGGAACACGAATTTTTACGTTATCTAATTACTCACAGTTGCTTATTTTGGTGGACTTCCAATGCCCTGGGCAGACAGGGTCATTCAAGTCACTAATAATATTTTTTTCTCCTCTGCTCAGCCTCTAATGACTGCTTCTCTCTCCCTTTATCTCTTCTTCTTTTACCCTGTCTGTAGTAGTAAAGATCCTATTCTTCAGTTGTACCCGAGGGCTCCTGTCCTACAAGAGATACGCCCAAGGGGATGAGGTGCCACCAAAGCATCTTACCTAAGCAGGCTACATCTCCAGCCGAATTTTAATGGCTTGTTGGCAAGCCAACAATAAACCTGCATTTTCTTGCTACTCAGATGGAAACTTCTGGGCACAAGGAGACCTTGAAATGGGAAAGCAAAAGTGGTGCTGTATGGGGGAGTCCTCTGTTGGCACCAGTCACTTGTGGGCTGTGTGAAATGAGATGGAGCATGCTTTCAAAGTGTCCCTGGCTTACACTTGCTACAGGGCTGACATTGTCCATCTTGCACAGTGGTGATCATGGAAAAAAAAACCTGTACATTGTCACATTTTCCTTTATTTAGCTGGGTAGCGTGGAACGCATTGAAAATACTTTCCTGTTAAGAGTGTTTTATCTCACGCTGGCTGTGTCATCTTGTCATCAGATACCACCGTTCAACCAGCTCTACACTACGGTTCTTCAAGAAGCACCTTTTCCTCTCACCCAACACCTTATCCAGCTCTCGGATCAATGTGTTAGTGCAGGAGCATCCTTGGAAGAGCCATCCCTTCGGTTCAGCTCCTGGTTTACTCATGGACCAGTCCTGTGCTCTTTGGGAGCTTGCCTTCTTTCTGGGCTGCCAGGTTTGGCTTTTGATTCTCCTGTGCTTCCTGGAACATGTTAAAAGTGCCTGCTGGGATGATGATGAGGCCAGAGACACCCTATGAAGAGGACACTTTCCTTTTCTGGATCCTGGATTACCCCAGGCTGCTGCTTTAGCCGTGCCAGGGAGCTGAGGGCTTGTGCCTCATCACCTTTCAACCCCTGGCGCTCCATAAAAACCCAGGGCTCAACCTTAAAGCATCCCAGTCAACCCTCCGTGGGTCTGTATTGCACAGACAACAGATAAAACATCACAAAACTCAGAAGGATGTTTTTCTTAAAGAAATCAGTGAAGGCCAAGTAGCTATTTTCATGTTTTTCTACTACCAGACAGATGTTAATCCTTAATGAATTACATTGGTGTGAATCCAGTAGCACCATTTATATTATCTGACCTTTGCTGAGTTGACTTATTAAGCGTTATAAATAACTACTCTTAATATGCAGCCAGTGCACAAGTAGCTTGTATAATGAATGATTCAGGAACAATCACAAACTAATTTCCCGCTGATAATTCTGAAGATAGTTGAATAAAAAGAAGACTGCATTTGCATATCTCCCCAGGAGGAAGTAATCTCCCTGAAAAAAAGAGAAAATATTCTGGTTTTGCAAACTGCATTAGTCGATGACTTTAGCACAGTCACTCTCACAAGGAATTATGCTAATACACATGGAAGATTTCATTTTTTCCTTAAAAAAAAATAATAAATCTGAGCGCAGTAAGACACTGAACAGTCCAAACGACTGCAGAATGATGCTCTGCTCTGGGTAATTGATTGAAGGATCCATTCAAATAAATCATGCTTCGTTAGGGAAAGAAACCAGGCCAGTTAAAGTCAGATAGAGCTATAGCTTAGTCTTCAATAAACAAATAGCATCCAGGACTTAATTAGAATACGTGTGCATTGTGTTACACGCCAGATGCACACGGCCGGGACTCGCTGTGCTTAGCTGCTGTAAAAATGATACCCTGGGTAGTTAGAACACAACTTAAAATCTCACCTACCATTTAAAATAGTGGTGGAGAAGGTGCCCCCGCCCTCCCCAGCAGCATGAGGCTGAATGATCCCATGTACCCATGCACGCAACAGGATGTGAAAATAAGGCAATAATCTCCCAGCCACCCATCCCAAAGTGCTGATTTTTTAATAAGTTTTTTTACGTGCGAGCTTTTCTAGATGATGCCATTTCATATTCAGTAAGGGAGACCCAGAAAGAGATGTCCCCTGGGTGGCTGGTGGTGCTGAGCCCCAAGCTGTGCACGGCTCCGTCGCGAGGCTTCTGGGGCGAGCGGCAGAGAATCAGAGAATGAATCAGAGAATCATAGAATGTATTGGGCTGGAAGGGACCTCTAAAGGTCACCTAGCCCAACCCCACTGCAATAAGCAGGGACATCTCCAACTAGGTCAGGCTGCTCAGAGCTCGAGGCCAGGGCTTGCTCCTCCTCAGCAAGCCAACCCCCAGCGCGAGCACTGAGGTTGAATATTTCAGTAGCGGGGACGCGACGCCTTTGCCAAAATCCTGAGCTCTTAATTGGTGGCTTTGAAAGTCAGATCTGTTTGAATAATGCCATCAAGAAGGGCTTTAAATCAGCTTTGTAGTCCAAGGAAGACACAGATATTCTCATGTCTGTGAAGCGTACTGTTAACTGAAAAAATCCTGAGGAAGGCTCTCCTGAATGAAGCCCGTGGTCTGGTTGGTGAATCTTTAATATGCATTTCTACAGCTCTGCTCAACCCTCAGCAAATTCACATTCGCTCTGACAGAGTAGACATTTTCATCAAGTATTTATAGCAGCTGAGCAAGAAAAAAAAACAAAAAACAAAAAACACCTGTATTTCTGGAGCTCCTAAGTCACAAATGGAGGGTTTTCAGCAGGCTGTTCCAAAATCCCACTCTTCCTTATTTACACTATAAACAGGAAAGAGATTGTATAATACAATGGAAATGCAATTAAACTGTGGGGTTTTTTTTCCAGTGGAGAATACCTGCAGCTATAAGAATATAAATCCTGACTGTTCTGCACGACTCAATTATTTACGAGCCAGGAGGAGAAGCGAGTGCTGCTGAGGCAGGAGGAAAGAGCAAACCCGAACACGCTCTTCTGTCGTTGAAACCCAGCCAGTCCTCTGGGCATGTCCCCAGTGGGGTGAGAATAGCTTGTTCTTCAGCGAAAATGCCTTCGATCCATCAGCTGATAAAAGTCACTACATGCCACCACTGACAGCCTTCTACTACCCGGGTATTTTTGTTTTCCGTGGCTACGTTTCTTTTGATATACCAGAAATATTTAAGTGAAAGAAAACACTGCAATAAAAAGCCGTTGATCTAAATTCCTTGTTACAGAACCACAGACTGGTTTGGGTGGGAAGGGAACTTTCAAGCTCATCCAACCCCCCTGCAGGGAGCAGGGCCATCTGCAACCAGAGCAGGGTGCTCAGAGCCCCGGCCAACCTCCCCT
>JANIJG010006570.1:14332-25169 GCA_024611175.1 Megaceryle torquata
CCCCCCATCTTTCTGCCAGGCCCCTTGAAGTGCTGAAAGGCCCCCAGAAGGTCTCCCTGGAGCCTTCTCCTCTGCAGATGTTATCAAACGTAATTTACATTTATTCCTAACTCTCTTCATGCTTCCCAATGCAGGTTTCAGGGTGGAAATGGCAACCAAAACAATGGTTAAACTCCTCTTTGCTGCTATGGTTTCTCTGCCTTGTCTGCACAGACCTTTCCAGGGGAGACTGAAGCTTCATTTCAGCTCAAGCACTGGTTCCAGATGCTGGTTTCAGGTGGTCACATCCCTCCCCATCTTCCAGCAAACCCACTTCACCCCGACACAAAGCCAGGATCAAACACGATTAATTGTCTCTGCACAGACTTCTGCAAATGCCAGGACAGGATGGTTTTGGTGGTTTGGCTTTTTCTTTTGCTTTAGTTTGTTTGGGGGTTTTGTTTGTTTGGGGTTTTGTTTGTTTTGGTTTGGTTTGGTTTGGTTTGGTTTTTGTTTGGGTTTTTGGTTGGTTGTTTTTTTCTCTTTCATGACCCAAAGGTCTTTTTTTTATTTTTTTTTTAGCCAGCTTTGGCTTTATTGGTGGTTAAGTCACGAGTGTCTCCCAAGCCTCTCGTTTGCTAGTCTTTGGAACAGGGATGGAAAGGTGCTTTTGAAGGAAGCTGTTTTCCAATGAGAGCTATTCCTTCTTTCCACTAAAAGGAAAAGTCTCCTGTGAAGTTCCTGACAGGTCTTCTATTCAGGAAAACATTATTTCACAGACTCCTAACTTCCAAAAGTCCTTTAGAAGGTTTGCTGTAGCACACTGGAGGACACTCATTCTCCAGCTCTCCGAGAAAAGGCTTTAAGCCTCCCTGGTGAAGTGAAATATTTCACCTCTCTCAGTTCTGGTGGCAGTGCCAGCCGGGGACACAGCTTCACGAGTCCTCTTTGGAGCCACATCACAAAAAACCAGTGCCTAGAGCTTCTTCTGGGAAAGACTAACTCACATGCTAATGACCCGTCAGTGCAGGGGGAGGCAATTTGGAGCTACTCCTGTAGCCATGGTGAACATTTTTCACCAAGTCTCTGTTATTTTTCACCCCTCGCTGGTTGTGTTAAGGAAAATGTAATTGAATAGCTGCCAAATTAGGACAGATTTTACATTTCAAGCTAGCTGCTCTGCAGCACCCACAAACACAACCCCCCTTTGACATTCAGAAGTCATTAACCCCAGCATAAATTTTCCTGCTGCTCAAAGGCTGTTATCTCCACACCTCAAAAGGATGTCCCAATGCAGGCACCATAGACTCATTTTTTTCTTTCAGATGAGAATTACCGTAATAAAATATTTACAGTCTGGTCCAGACTGCAGAGGCCACAGCAAGAGGCCACAACTGATCTTGGTGGTGTGAACTTTTTGCCAGCTTAAGTTCTGGGTGAAGACCAGTTTGCAGCTGGTTTGTCTCCAGTGCTGATTTCCAGCAGCTCCCCAAACCTCCTTTTCTTCCACAGCCCTCTCAAGTTTCAGCTGGTCTTCCAGATGAGGGTGTGTTCAGTAATCCTTCAATAATCTGCTTTCATTAGTGGTTTCAACATCATTTATCCAAGCATTTCAAAGACCTTCATTTAAGCCTCACCATCCTCCTAGGGTGGTGGCAGTGTCGTGGTTGGACACGGGCTTCATTTAATCACGGGAGGTTGAGACCTCCCCTCCCCCCCCCACAAAAAAAGAATAATAACAGGACTTGTGAACCTGTTTCTCCAGCTCTATTCCCCCACCAAGGGCACAAAACAGCCTCAGAGGAACAACCACAAGCTGGGACCAGACCTGCAAGTTGGTTACGTTCAGTTTTCACCGGGATGGCTCACGAAATGCCCAGCCCTGCTGCTGCTGCTGCTGCCTCGGCCCCCTCTCTTGGTACCCCAACACTGGGAGTAATTAGCGTTCTCATTAGCAGACTTGGAAAAAGAGGGGAGAGACAAGATTCCCCATCTTGCAGGTGATTTTATTTCCTTTCACTTGGTGGAAAAAGTCCTGTTGGTTGGAGGATGAGACCCTTGGAGAGGTGGTTGTAGACCCAGGGGAGCTCCTCGACCCCTCCTTCTCCAGAGGCTCGGTGGTGACCCTCATAATACCACAAATATTTCAACCTTCTGACCGATCAGCTCTGTTTGCTGTAAGCTTATAAGCTGCAGAGATGTGATTTGCTGCCATTAAAGTTGTTGGTTTAACTGTAATTTCAGTGGCAGGAAGATGAAAATCTCTAACAAATGTAAAAGCCTCTGCCCGAGCATCTGCATTTTATAAGTCACTTGATATTTTTCATTTTAAATTACTCCAATAAATGTGGCTTGCTGGTCAATTTAGCAATATAAGTGCTTCTGACGAGCTCTCAAGTGCAAGACAAATAAGCAAGTTTCAGCAATATGACTCTTAATGTTTCATAGAAATTATTAAAAAATCATAAGCGAGTGTCGCTTCCCACTAACTGCCAGTTTACAGTCGTGTTCCCAGTGCTTCCTGGAGGAGTTTCACCATTCAGACCTTTAAAAATACACAGGGAACTTGGAAGGGACGTTTGCTGTGATGGATTGGATGCAGCTGTCTATTAAAAAAAATAAAATAAAATAAAGAAAAAGGATGTGGGAAAACGTGAGCAATATCTCTGAGTCTCTCTGAGCTTTATGGGCAGCAGAAGACTGGGTGCTGAAATACGCTGCCCGTAGGCAAAGATTTCCACAGTCACATGGGCAGGGAAAGAGATAAAAAAACCTTGTACAATGTTCAGCAGAGGTAATTAATTTGGGATCGATTCAGAAGTAATCTAACTCCTTTTAAGTTTACAGTGATAAAACCATGATGGATGGGACAGAGCAGGAGAAATTCCAGCCTGGCCGGGCACAAAATGAATTCTGAGTGTGTGGGAGCATCCAGCCTGCCCCGGGACTTTCCCAAGTGTTTCCAGACATGGGTATTGATGGTCATTTTTGGTTTAATTACCAGGAGTGACCCTCCTCTCTCCAGTTCAGCTGCGGAGCCCGTTGCAGTATCGATGCTCTCGAGGCACTGCAGGGAACAGCGGTGGGGGGGCTGAGGCTGCAGCCTTGTGCCTTGTTCTTTTGAGACAAGACCATTTAAAGCATGCAAATGGTAATTATTTAGAAACCACCTTTATAAGCCACATCTTTTTTTCTGTCTAGACGATTTTCCCTGCCTCTGAAAGATGATCCAATACATGCTGTTATGTCACTAGACCATCCTGTCCCTTCCCGTAATCCCTGTGGAAAAATTGCAGCCATCTCCTACTATTTTTTCAGCACGGCATCCCTGGCTGCTGTCATGGAAAGAATTGCTTCAGAGGATTATTGCTGAGTGTCTGCTCTGCAATTTCAACCTATTTCCTCCCTTTCCTCTTTAACAGGCAGCTTTGCTGACCCTGAGAACCTCTAGTTGGGAATTCATAGACTCATAGAATGGGTTGGGTTGGAAGGGACTTTAAAGATCATCTTGTTCCAACCCCCCCTGCCACTGGCAGGGACACCTCCCACCAGACCAGGCTGCTCAGAGCCCCATCCACCCTGGTCTTGAATACATCCAGTGATGGAGCATCCAGAGCTTCGCTGGGTGACCTGTTCCAGTGTCTCATCACCCTCAGAGCAGACAACTATGTCCTAATTTCTAATCTAAATCTAAACCCCAACTCTCCCAGCCTGGCCTCACAGCAGAGGGCTTCCAGCTCCAGTTCCCCAGTTAACAGAGTCCTCGTTACTTCTCCCAAGCCACACAGGGCCACGGTTTCATTATCCTGAAATATCCCCTTTAATACCTGCTTTTGATCCAATTATGGGTGAAGAAACTCGACATGCAGAGGAGCATCCCTGCTGATGGCGATAAAGGGAGCGGAGAGCAGCGGGATGGTGGCGGGTCAGACACTTGTCTCCAAGGCCAGGATGGATACGTGGATCTGCACACGCGTTTGAAACCTGGGGATTAATAGTAGATTAAAACCAGGCAATAAAGTCCCTCTGAGGAATTTAATATTCCCATTGCCAGTTTTTGAGGTGTTGCTACAAACAAGACTTTTAAAGCCTTTTCAAGCCTGTGCCAGGCTGCCCAGAGAGGCTGTGGAGTCTCCTTCTCTGGAGAGATTCCAGACTCACCTGGATGTGATCCTGGGCCCCCTGCTCTGGGTGACCCTGCTGGATGGAGCAGGGGGGTGGCACCAGAGCATCTCCAGAGGGCCCTTCAAGTCCCCACCCTGCTGGGACTCTGTGATCCTCAGTAATGAGAGGGATCAAGACTCACTAGGCACACGGTGGAGAACCAGAGCAGAGTGACAGCCCAGTATCTGAATGCAGAGCTTGCTGTTTGCATCCACATGCACAGCCTCGGCTGCTGTATTTCTTGGGAGCTAAAATAAAATAAAATATAAAAATAAATCATTACGTTTCTTGTTACCTCCTGGGGGAAATAGTGGTGGAAATAATGCATTTGTGTATATTCACTGTGAGCTATAAAATAGCAAAGCAGTGCTGAAGCAAAGGAGGTTGCCAGCGCACTGACTCTGTGGCAAACCCTTCCCCAACCATTCCATGAAACCCCCCTGATCCTCTGAAACCTCGGGATACCTGTTAAAAACCTAGCAAAAAATAATCCTGGCTCCTGTATTTTGTCCAAATGATATTTCTTCTTTCTATCCAGATGCTTGTTATATCTTGGTGCATCATCAGCTCTGGTTCAGCTGAGTCTGACGGCTCAGAGCACGTAGCTGTTTTGGGCAGGATGCAGGGCTGAGATGTCTGGATAAAAGAAAATAGTTTTTAAATTCATCAGTTTTTTGCCAAGTCATGAGAAAAACGCATTCAGGTACGAGATCAGCTCCTGCGTGACTCTCACGGTGGTGGTGAATGGAGGATGCTTCTGTGCTATGTAATCAAAAAGAATCTTTTTTTTCAATTTTGACCCATATTTCACTTGAAAAATACAGAATAACAACCTTTCCCATGGCTGCAAAACTCCACCATACTCTTCCAAATTAAACTGTTTGGCAGGGGGGTTGGACTCCATGATCTCCAGAGGTCCCTTCCAACACCTACCGCTCTATGAGTCGATGATTCTGTGATTCTGTAGCCTTTTCTTTTTTTTATTGCAAGCATAGCAGTGTTTTGCAGCTCCAGGTAATAAAAGTGCTTCAGACAGAGCTAACCACCTCCCTCCAGAGACACCGGAGTCATTACAACCCTCTAACTTGATAGATTCTTATTTTCATTCGTTTTTTATTTAAAGGAAGAATAAACCCCCGCACACTTCAGCCGTGCAGCCGGCTCACACGCCGGGGAAGTGTATCTGAAATAAGAAACCAATTGAATTTTGCAGCAAAACTCCTCTCCCCACAAAAAAAAAAAATATAAAATTAATCTGCTCAGAATTATAAATTTCAGGCAGCAATGAGCAGTGCTGGGCAGAATATAATTATATGATAATATACTGCCTACCCCGTCCGTAACGCGTTATAATCCATCGCTTTTAGCTAGCTTGGTACTCTATCAGCTCGGAAATCATTTCAAATACAACCTGTTCCTCTCTGTTACCACAGATGAAAGATGAAAGGTGGTTTGGAAGGAACAAAAAAAAAAAGAAAAAAAGCTTCATTTGACCTAAGAATATGAAGTGAATGAGAAAGCTTTAACCTATCGATTCAGGGCACGGGGTAACGTGTCGCCGGGATCCGTTTCAGCTCTCCAAGGCTGTATGTTGAATTAAAGAGGCATTCAGCACACTCTGAAACTCTCTTCACTTCTGAGCGCGGGGTTTCTTTGGCCATTCTATGAATTGTTTGCATTGTTTCTTCGCTAGCAAACTATCGGAGAGGGATGTTTTCCAGCACGGGAATTATTTGCCATTTTACAACTAAAATTAGGCTGTGGTATCTGGTGATGGATTTTAGAAAAAGGGCTTTTGCTTCAATTATCCTCCTTCTCATTTTTCCCCCTTTCGGTGAAGTTCCAGAGCACTCTATCAGCCTTAACATGAAGGGAAACACCGTGCATGGGTTAAACTCAACCCCTGCCCTTCTGCAGAAGCAGAAGCCCAAGCCCTGGTGCTCAGGCTGTCCAGAAACAATCCTACTGCAACAAAACCCAAACCCAAACATATTTTTACCCCATTTTGCTCCTGATATAAAGCTATTTTCCAAAGAACGTGTGTTTAGCTGGAAGGAGCATCAGCAGTTTTGCTTCTACTGTCCTGTGCTGAGGTCCCACCACTCACCTCAGGTGCCTACATTTGGCTGCTCCCCCAGTTGCTGCTGTTCAATGCACCCCAACGAAGTGGTGCCAGCATCACTGGCCCACGAGCTTCCCAGGCTGGAGGGGATCACAAGCAAGAAATCATAGAATCAGAGCATCATTTGGGTTGGAAAAGACCTATCAGAACACCGAGTCCAAGCAGCACTGCCAGGGCACCACTAACCCCTGTCCCTCAGCACCGCATCTCTATAGAAAAGGTGTAAAAAAGCATCTACCATCAGCAAAAACATCTATTTTCTTTGCCTTTTGCCTTCCTAAAACTTTAATGGTTCCCAAATCACTTCAAAATAAATTTTGAGGGGAGAAGAAAAAAATTCTTCCTGCACAAAGATTTGGACCATGCCAGTTCTGAGTCAATTTTTATGGCCGAACTATAAAGTGGTGGTGATGGAAATGCTGATAAACCTTCAGCCACAGTGGTCCCAGCTGGCCCTTCTGATAAAAAATGACACGAAACGAGGAGGAACCTGGACTTTCTGATTCTACAGAGTGGGAAAAACAAGCTGGATTTTCAGCATGTTTTATTTTTTCATCTCTGGCTTCTATTTTGACCCGATGGCTGGAACGTTTTAAATTAGCGTTGGGTATGTGCTAAGATTTTAAACTGTGAATATTTCAACATATATGAATCTTTAATTCACGGCTGCTCAGCTTAGCTCAGGAAACTTGAGAATTATCGTGGAGCAACGATACAGCTTTGATAAAAACATTGTTATGTGATGTACCAGCAAAATAACGAGCTTAAATTTGTCTCAGAAGCGGCTGCACGCTTGCAATCAATTTAGCTTTGTACAAATGCAAAAATGTTCCCTTTGGGAATGTGCTAGATATCAGATTTTTTCCCAGTGCCTATGGAACACTATAAAGGGATCAAAAGTGACCCAAGCCAGCATGCATATGGATGTTTCGCTGCACGCTCTATTAAAATGTTCCCAGTTAAAAATACTTTTTGGGCAAGCAAGTAAAAAGTGCTTTATTTCCAGTATGAACTGGCAAAAAAATGGGGATTATCCAGTTAGGCAGCAGTGAATTCACAGTTAGCTGGGTAGAGTCCGGCAGAGTCAGGCACCAGCGCTCAGCCACGAGCATCTCAGCCGCGCAACGCACGCTAATGAGTTTCATTAATTAGTAATAAACAGCAACATTCAATTAGCGTGATCATTACTAGGCATCGAATACTTTAATTACACTGCAGGCTGGTGGAAATCAGCCAGTTTGGGGTGAGGTTGGGTGGGAGGCTCAGCTCTCGCCTGTGCACTGGAATGTGGCCATCAGCAGAGCTGGAGACAGGGGTTTGCCTTTGGTGCCTTCACTCGTGGGTTAATTATATGCTAATTGGGTTTTAATTGGCAGGGGCGGGGCATTCTGGGTTTCCTCTGGGTTGTGTCCATTAGGAGGTGGTCACTGCTGTTGGGTGGGAAAGGCTGTCACTGGGGGCTCGTGCGAGCGTGGGGTGAGATGATCTCCAGAGGTCCCTTCCCACCCCCACCATGCTGGGAAACACGCTGGGTGAAGACAGCCCGTGGGTCCCTCTCCAGTTAACCACCAGCTGACCAAGGCTGGCCCAAACACCATCTGGTTGGTGTGGCAGGTCTGTGGGGTGATGGGCCAGGCTGGGTTCATGAGCCGGGACGTCAGCCCTGTTATTCTCTCACACCCTGCAGGCCAGAGCGTGCAGCCTCCCTGCAAACCATCTGTGCTACGCCCAGTTCCTTCCTCTTCCGTGGTGCTTTTTCTCCTCCAAAATGCATCTCCAGACCTGCCCTATTTTCAGCTGGGTTTTCTTTCCCATCTGCAGAGCAGGGCATGGGGCTGTCCACCAGCACAGCGCTGCAGACATCCCCGTGGCCACGCTGAGCCAAACAGTCCCTCCCCATCCTTCAGCCCAGGAGGTGTCTAAGTGAGGGATTTGTAGCTTTCTGGAGAGAACCATCTGCTGTGGCTGTTCCAGGAGGAGCACGGGTGAATCCACACAGAAATAATACTTTGTGTCATCACCGGTGGAGACGTTAGTCCTTGGTACGGACGCGGCAGATGGGCTGGAGGAGTCTCATCAGCTGCCTCGGTGCTGCCAGGCAGCTAAGTGGCTGCATGTGTTGTCACTACACAGGAGAGTAATTCTGGGACACGGCACGTTGCTGGCTCAAAAAGTGGTGAAGCAGTTGAACTGGGGTGAAATTACAGCTCTGTGATTTATCCCTGGTCAGGTAAATTGAGGCAGGATGTGAACCCTGGGATGGAACCCACCGGAAGCCACCACTTGGGTTTTCCTTGTACATCATCCTGCCCCAAAACTGGCTGCCTCAAACCCAGGAGGATCCTTTAGTGCACTAGAGTTGAAAAGCATCTTCCAGCCAGTATTAGATTTGTTCAGGATTTTTTTTTTTTTTTTTAAATTTATCAGTGAATCAAATCTTCCATGGTTAATTGGATTCACTCCGTTGCTTTTCTCAAGACAGTGTTTTGAAATTGCTTGAAAACTTTCCTTTTAGCCTTTCCTAAATGAGAAGTAGCCATTAAAAAATAAAACCCAATGCACCCCCGAACCAACCAAAACCACATTTGGCAATAACATACATGTGAAAGAAAGAAAAAAACCCCAAAAGACTATGATGAAAACTCTTGAAAGAAGCTGATCTTTTTTTCAACTTTCTGATATGAGTCAGGGACATTTCAAAATCTCCAGAATATTCATAGAAGGAGAAAACTACCACCTGCCCAACTCCCTTACTACACCGGTGTCTAGAAATGGGGGGTATGGTGCAACATGTCTATGATAGCCATGGCCCAGCGTGGTGGATCCAAGGGCACCACCCAGATGCGTGCGCTGAGGTCCACAAGACCTCCCAAGTACCAGGTCCCACCAGCTCTTCTGGTTCCTGCCTAGATGGAGACTGGAGAGGGGAGGACACAGATTGCTCACCATTCTTGCATACCCATTAATTATAAAAAGCTTCTGATGTGTTCTGCCACAAAGACGTGCTGGGCTGAGTGACTTTGTGGAAGTCACTGCGGGCGGCCGTGGTGGGAGCAGCATCCACCTTCTGCTTCTCCAGCCTGGGCTGGGGGGTATGGCTGCTAAAACCAGGGTGGCATCCCAGAAATGGCCACGCTTGCCCCGTCTGCTGCTTGCAGAGCAGAGGAGAGCTCAGAATAAGAGGCTCTCTCTGTGTCCACGTCACCTCTGAGAAAATAGCACATATACCTTGAACTTCTTCAAAGCCTTCCTGCTCCCACGGTTGCAATCAGCTGCCCAGGTCGACTGGTAAAGGTGCATAATGGGTCTGGAAGAAAATCCATCCTTTCCCTACTGACTCTGTTGTCAGTTGCCACCTAAGTCCCAAAAAAACAGTAAAATAAATTATAAATGTCCAAGTTTATACCAAATTCCTATTTTTCAGATTGGAAAACTTCACTTTCTCACAGAACGTGCTTTTTCTTCCTGCAACTTTGTGCTTCTGCCTTCACTCATCAGAAACATTTTAGGCTTAATTTAACATTATTCTGTGGCCGCTTTATGGGCGAGCAGCGCATCGCGCTCTCCCCTGCTTGCATCTGCCGCGGGAACAAAACGACAACAATTCTGCACCTGGCCCTGCCTCGCAACCAGCTGAAGAGGAATTCGGCTCAACCCCCACTAAACAAAGTGTGAGCAGTGACTCAGTATGGAAATAAGAGCCATTTCTTTTTAACTCTATTATGCGGCAGCAGAAGGGAGCGGGCGCGCTTGCGAGCGCACCGGTGTGTTTCTGCTGTGCCCCTTGCAAAACCTTCTCCCCCATGCTTTCCTAACAACCTTGAGACAAAAGGGGGGAAAAAAAATCCATAAAAATCCTGTATTTCTCTTCTGCTCACAGCTGCTCTAGTTGCTGTTTACATGTTTTAAGCTTCAACTAGGGTTAAAATACAAGACAGAAAAATGGGATGAAAATAGAGATGTCTCCAGTCCCAGACAACAGCCAACCAACACTTGAATGGTCCCAATGTGCACCAAACTTCTACTAGAAACTTGTTTAGTAGACCCTTAAAAGGGGTCATCACAGAGCCTGTGATGTCTCCATCCCTGAAGGCTGTCAAGACTTGGCTGAGCAAAGCCCCAGCTGACCTGGGCTGGCGCTGGCAATAGCCCAGTGCTCAGTAGGGTGCTTGGACTGGATGAGCCCCACAGGTCCCTTCCAATCCACATCGCTATGACTTTGATTTCCTGCCTCTGCTGCTGTTATTAGTAAGTCTGAATCAAAACTGTTGCGAAGCGTGAGGGTTACCAGCACCACGGCCTCTGTGCGCTGCCGATGGTCGTCATCTACCAGATTCCATCTGCTTTGCAGATGTGGTGTCCTGGAGAGTCCCAGACACTGGACTCTAACTGCAGGTTGGAGCTTTAGGCTTGAGAAAGCCAAGGTTTATAGAATCACAGAATCATAGAATGGTGGGGGGTGGAAGGGAGCTCTGGAGATCATCGAGTCCAACCTCCCTGCCAGAGCAGGGTCACCCAGGGCAGGCCACACAGGAACAGATCCAGGGGGGGTTGGAAAGTCTCCAGAGCAGG
>JANIJG010006571.1:0-28928 GCA_024611175.1 Megaceryle torquata
TATTGGAATAGGCTGCCCAGGGAGGTGGTTGAGTCACCATCCCTGGATGTGTTTAAGAATCACTTAGATGTAGTGTTGAGGGATATGGTCTAGGGGTGAACTTGTAGAGTATGGTTGGACACAATGATCTCATGGGTCTTTTCCAACCTAGATGATTTTGTGAAGAAGAACTAGTCCCTCAGATAGAGGAACAAAAACTCCCTTGGCAGCTTTCACAGCTCTCTTCTGATAAGAACAGAAACTTTCCTTTGCAGCTCTATACCCATCCTGTGAGTTCCCACAGCAGGCCTGAATGAATCACCCTATTGGTGACCATCAAAGTATCATCGAACCACCCTTACAGGCATCATTAAACAAATTTGTTACTTGGAATGACAGCACCAGAGGTACTGAATCCTTAATCTGAGATTACACACACTTCACTTGTTCACATGTAAGGCTTCTGAATGCGGCTACCTATATTTGATTGTGTCTACCTCTGTGATTTCATCTGCAATCAGGAAAAAAAAAAAAAAAATCTGTTTAGACTCGGATTCTGCCATTGTTATTCACCTCAGATAATTACAGTGAGTTGGACTAACCGTGACAAGCTCCAACTACCAGATTCACAGAATTAGAGACCTTCTCAGAGTAAACCATCAAATATTCCTCAGCATTACACACTTGAAATCATTACCCTTAGCAAAACCTCCAGCAGTTGCATTCTCCAAAAACAAAAGATTTGGTGTGTTGAGTTGAAAGTCAGCATATCCCATGGCATAAGGGACAGCAATTTAAAAGTGCATCATTGATCCAAGTCACTCATATTCACCCCAATTACAACAGTTGATTGTTCTAGCATAATAAAAAAAAAGTTTATCAGATTGGTTCAGCAATGTAATCATCCATATGGTACAAAAAGTAAACCATGCATCTGAGATTCACTACTGTTTTCCTGACTTTATTAGCCTTTGAGTCAGACTAAACATGCTGTGTTGTTCATAACAGTTTTGCACCTCAACCTTTAAAAAGTGTAATCCTACTAGTCATATACAGCTTTGATATCAAAAGCCAAAAACAACACTAAAATTTAATAAAAAATCCGCTGAGACTTGGAAGAATGGAAATGGCTTTTCCCCCTGTCATGGTTTAATGCCAGCCAGCAGCTAGGCACCACGCAGCCACTTGCTCACTCCCCCTCACAGTGAGATGGGAAGGAGAATTAGGAAAAAACTAAAACTCATGGGTTGAGATAAATGAACAGTTTAATAACTAAAATGAAATATAATATAATAACAATAAAGTATAATAATAATTGTAATTAAAAGGAATATAACACAAAGAAGGATAAATAAAACCTGAGAAGGGCAAGTGATGCACACTGCAATTGCTCACTACCTGCTACAGCAGTGATTGGCCCCTCCCAGTGAACTCCATCCAGTTTATATACCGAGCATGACATCATATGGTATGGAACATTCCTTTGGCTAGTTTGGGTCAGCTGTTCTGGCTATGCTTTCTCCCAGCTTCTTGTGCTCCTGCACCCTAACAAAACAGAAGAAACTGAAAAATCTTCCTCTTACGATAAACACTGCTTAGCAACAACTAAACCATCAGTGTGTTATCAATAGTATTCTCACACTAAATCCAAAACAGCAATGCACCAGCTACTAGGAAGAAAATTAACTCTATCCCAGTCACAAACAGGATACTCACTGTGCTTTAAAGGTGATTAATTGACAGGTGTTAAGTGCATCTATGGAATTTTCCAGCAAAACCCATGCTATGATGAAAAAACAATGCTTTAATAATGTTACTTATACCAATGGCTTAAGTATCTCTTAAGTACAGCCATCTTAAAAGCTAATACTATTTTTTTTCTAAGAACCCTAAAAATTAGCTGCCCAAGTGCCATTAAAAATCTGTTTAAGCTCTTTTGAAACATCCAGAAAGCAATTACTTGTTTGAAATACTTATTCTCTACTGAACAGGTACAAGTCAGATACAGTAATACGGCCTTCTTTTCATTGCCCCTACTAATTGCCTTCAATTTTGTGTCTCCATGTGAAAGCTTCATGAGAAGCAGTGAAGGCTCTGGGACAAAAGTATGGGAAGCAGCTGCATGGCATAAGATCCTTTCTGTACCACAGGGTAAAATCCTATGTAGTACTCACTGACACAGGGCTATGGAAGCTAATGTAGTTGCACTCATGGACAGCTCTGGGGACCTAGCTCAGTATTTTACAGAGAGCATCAGCTGACAGTAAATATCTTTAATTTTTTTTTTTTTTCCTAAAGATGTATGCTACTAACTAACAATATTTATTTTTTTCATTTAGTCTCCAAAAAGTAATTTTATGCATCTGGTAATTTATGCTGAGGAAATAATATTTAATTCATCAAGCAGGGTTTTTTCTAGCATTCTATTACTTTACAATCCTGAAGGTTGGAACAACTAAACCAATCTTCCAGGAAGCCACAGTACTACAAGAAAAACAGTCCTTCATCACAATAAGAACAATTTCAGAGTATTAAAATAAACCTGGAATAGAAAAGTGATAAAGCTTAGAATTAAATGTGAAGAAAAAGAAAGAACAACTGCTTTGTAGTCAGGTGGGAGTCAGGCTCTTCTCCCAGGCATCTAGTCACGGGACGAGAGCACATGGACTGAAGCTGTGCCAGGGGAGGTTTAGGTTGGATATTAGGAAGCACTTCTTCATGGAAAGGGTGATTAGACACTGGAATGGACTGCCCAGGGAGGTGGTGGAGTTGCCATCCCCGGAGGTGTTTAAGGAAGGATTGGATGTGGCACTTAGTGACATGGTCTAGAGAGACCTTATTGTGGCCTTTCAGTACTTAAAGGGGCCTGTCAGGAAGATGGGGACAGACTTTTTAGCAGGGCCTGTTGTGATAAGACAAGGGGTGATGCTTTTAAACAAAAAGAGGGAGATTTAGACTAGAGAGAAGGAAGACATTTTTTACACTGAGGATTGTGAGACCCTGGCCCAGGTTGCCCAGCAAGGTGGTGGATGGCCCATCCCTGGAACTATTCCAGGTGTGGTTGGTTGGGGCTCTGAGCAACCTGCTCTGGTTGCCGATATCCCTCCTACCTGCAGGGGGGGTGGACTAGATGACCTTGAAAGGTCCCTTCCAACCCAAACTATTCTGTGATTCTGTGTACCCAAGCAAACATCTTCATAAGACACTTAATTTTTGCTTTCAGCTACTTGTGCCAACAAAGAATTATGTAATAGAAACATGATGACAGGGAAGGAAGAGCTGCTTACTGAGCTGTTAAAGTATGTCTTGGATGATGCTGCAAATTATTAAGCAATTCCACCCCTCAAACTGTCTAAAGCACGTGTGTTGGGTTGTCCACACACACTTACTACTCAGAACAAAGACAAATAAAATCAAGAGTCTGCCCTCCAGAACTTTGGTCCTTATTTCTGCTAGGAGCAATAGTTAAACAAGGAAACTCACCAGCACACAAATTTCAGGAACTATTTTAGATCATGGAAGGGTTGATATCTCATGCAGGTGTTGTTGAAGACATTCCAGATGCATGTAATTAGAGATTTATTTAGTTATTAACCACCTGTGAGCACCTTAACTGCAACACAGTTAACTGCATATGTGACAATTCTCAGCACAATTAGGAAAATTCTGTGACATAGTGTTTGTGTTAGAGAAACCACACAGACATATCTAGTATTAACAGGATTATCTTCAGAAATGTGATCAGACTAGAACAGAACTGGGCTATTTTACATCTAATAGAAATCCTCTGCCTTAAAAATAAATTTTAAAACTTTTCTTAAAACTGGCTTAGAGGATGACACAAAGTTCAATATCTATTATGGTTACAACTCTAAATGTCCATATACTCTTGACATTTACCATATAGTCTTGGCATTTATAAATTATAAATGTACTAAACTATAAATGTACTAATCAGTATGTAATTAATATAAACGTGCCTTAAACCCAAATAGAAGTGTACTAAAATTGGGTAGCTACCAATAGCATGTAATTATGTTGTAACATTGTGATTGCACACCCAGTCAAAATTTTAGATACATATGTGAACAAAAGGGGCAAAGGCAGACGGATACAGTTGCAGGTAGGAGGCATTCAAGTAACAGAAGTTGACATGACAAAACCAAGATAACCAAAGGGACTACAAATAGGAAGAACATGGTGCTGAACATGCTGGAAGAATGATTCGTCAGACAAAGTCAAACCAAACAAGCAGATAAGCAGACACCCCTTTTGAGGAGGACAGTTACAGCATAAAAAGATCTAGCATACAACAAAAGAAAGAGGAAAGCCTGGTTTATTTCTGACTTATCTTAAGCCTGATCACCTGTATCTCTGCAACTAATGACCAACAAGAACCTCAGCCATCATTATTAAATACATAACATCATCTCCTTGGCATTGTATACCAAAGCTAATTTAGAACGTGGTTTGTTTGTTGTTTGTTTTTTGTTTTTTTTTTTAATCTAGTAATGATGATCAATATTGTGTAAGAACTGCCATGAGCAGAAAGTATGCTGTTCATGAGACAAGTTAGTAAAGTTCAGATTTAAAACTTAAAACTGTCTTGATTCTCAGTCTGCAAATACTCCCATCCCAGAGATATCTAATTCCCTAAGTGATAAATACACATATTCAGTTTTAACACATCAGTTACTTCACTGTTACTCACATTACTCATCATACAAGCACTATAAACTTACAGCAGATTGGGTCAGTTCAAAAAAATTATCCAAAATGTAGCATTTGTAAAGTTAGAGATTGCTGGTTTTTTTTCCTCTCCCACCTGGCCCTCCTGGCCTGTCTTTTTAGTTTAAATAAAAACCATTCTACATATATATTCATGTTTTCTATAGCAAAGCAATAGGTATATGACAAGGTAAGCTGCCAGCCAAAATTTTCCCAAAAGTTCTACCACTTGTCTGACACCTCAGAAAGCACTGCATCAGAGTGCAGTAGAGGTCTAACCACAGCTTCTTCTGCACTAAGCTTCCTGAGTGCTAAGTTGTGCCAGAGAAAGCAAACTAGGTAGCCACAGAAGTTAAAAAGCAGACAAATACTTTCCTAATAGAAGAGACAGAAGCCTGTCGATTAAAACCAGCATGCAGGGACTAATGGATCACTCACCATTGCTACTGGTTGCATTTGTTAAGTACTGCTCTTGCCCAGTATTGTTAAGCATATGCTTCCACTCACAGAGCTGTTTAGCAAATGTTACATCTTTTTTGCAATATATCTATTGAAAAATATCATTCCAGTTGCATCACAGTTGCAATTAATTTGAAGCCCTGTTCACAGATGCTTTATTTCTGATACAGACTATCAAGTTTCCATTGATTTCAATGAAACATCTCAAAACTGATACTAACATTATGCAATGCAATTCTGAAGCTACTGAAAACTGTGAAAATGTCACCATGACTTGCACAGCATAAAACGATATCATGAATTTATTTGTGGTAAGCATTGTGCCAGTTCTAGGCTCACAGCTGCAAATAAATTAACCAGTTTTACCAAATGCTTCCTTCTCACTTTGCTTCTTTCTCATGCTTCAGTATATCTGCTGTTCCCAACATGTTCTTCAATTACCTCACAAACAGAAACCACAATTAGATGTTAGGATTTCTGCAGGTAACAGTGGACAAAATTAATATATACTGAACTCAGATGAGCTACTTATCTTTCTGTTGAATTCAAAGGATCTTAGAACTCAGCAGGGAGCATGCCAATTATTTAACAAGAAACCTGTGTGTTGCATAAACTGCAAAGTTAAATACGTGGCAAATACAAACCTACATCCTTCCTCTAGAGGCTGAGGCTCAGGCAGCATCCTCATGTGACATTAATGTTTCTGTCCTTCAAAGACCTTGCCAATATCTTCATGCAAAAAGGAGGAAATGAAGGACTAATAGTTTTGGTTTTTTTTTTTTTTTTTTTTTAATGGCAAAAACATTTGTGTTATGAAGAAAAAATAAGCCATATTATACATCATAAAGGAAAAGGAAACTTTCTCCAATTAATCTTAAAGGCAATAGCGAAGTAATTGAATGTTGAAATGTGGATATTCTTTCCCATGTTAATAAGCTTTTTTTTTGTGGGTTTTTTTGTTTGTTTGGTTGGTTGGTTTTTTGGTTTTTTTTTTTTTTTCTTGACCATATATTAGATACTTTAAATATTGACTACACAGACAAAGAGCTCCTGCACTTTGTTAACCTTTCCAACCAAGATATTAAGATATAACCTTCCAACCAAGATATAAAACCCTGTTAACAGGGTTTTAAGGACATAACACCTTAAAGGTTTTCTAAAGAAAACTGCAAAACAACAAAAATATTATAAGGTAGTAAAGGTAAATGAAAAAGAATACCTAATAGTTAAGGTATGTAACTTCTTCAGCTGCAGAATTTTTAAACTATAGTTACTTAAAATTAAACAGTTGGATTAAAGTCTTAACAAATATAAGAATATGATTGGTGAAGAGTCACAAGAGTTCTGCACAATCCATTTTACAATTCATTTACCAGATGCAACTGTTTATCCCCTTAACATAAAAGCCAGAGGCTTTATTCTTTAGCTGAAATTCTTCTTAGAAAATGTCACTTTTCACTCAATATTGAACTAAGCTTTTCCTGAATACGCACACTGTACTAGGAAAAAATTAAAAAGAAATAAATAAATATAAATATGCTTTTTATTTTGATACAACACACCTACCTGTCAGTAAGAACTTCATTGAAGTCTGAAAGCATCTACAATATGAGCAACTAAAGAAAGTTTTAACTGTGATTCAATCCCATTGACCTCATAAGAAGCTGTTGAAGTTTAGGGTTAGGTCTGACCACTAGACCTATAACAAATGTTTTCTCTTAAATCCTCTGCCTTCCCAAAGGGGAAGAGAAAGGGAATAGACCTATGGAATAGAAAATTAAATGAAAGCTTCAATAGAAATAATAAAAATATGGAATATATACAAATATATGAAAAAAACAGTATCCAACCTAGCCTCCCTGATGACAACTATGTCACCATCACTACTGATGCTTTGGAGCAGGCACTGGGGAAGACCCAGGCTAGTCCAGTCCACTGAGTCCACAGCATCAAATGGGAAACGAATTTAGGAGCTGAATTCTGGAACTGGGTTCAGGAATGCACAGATTAGGATCAAAGAAAGAATGGATGAAGTTCTCCTTGGATACCAGCCATTGAAGAAGAGAGCTTGACCCTCATGATCCCTCAGCTTTATACAAAATATGACATATATGGGATGAGACATCTCACTGGTCAACTTAGGTTCACCTGTCCTGTCCACTCCTCTGTGCAGATGCAGCCTTTTACTTTCTGCAAACTGTGTCCAGTTTTGGTCCCCTCTCTAAAAGAAGGATGTTGAGGTGCTGGAGAAGATACAGAGGTGGGCTACCATGCTAGTAAAGGGTTTGGATCATGTCTCTTATGAGTAAAGGCTGAAGGATCTGGGACTGTTTAGCCTTGAGAAAAGAAGGCTGAAGACCTTATTGCTCTCTACAACTACTGGAAGGGAAGTTGTAGCAAGGTGGGAGTTGGTCTGTTCTCCCTAGTGACAAGCAATAGAACAAGTCAAAATGTCCTGAAGTTGAACAGGCAGAGGTTCAGGCTGGATATTAGGAAGAATTTCTTTACTGAAAGTGTTGTCAGGCATTGGAATAAACTGCCCAGGGAAGTGGTGGAGCCAACATCCCTGGAAGTGTTTAAGAGCCAGGTAGATGTGCTTAGGGACATCTTAGTGGTTTTGATAGGGCTAGGAATAAGGTTGGACTTGATGATCTTGAAGGTCTATTCCAGACAAAACTATTCTATGATTCTATGATTCTAGGTATAAGCAAGAGCCTTTCTGCACACCAATCCTTGGTAATAACTATAAATATTAAGCATTATCACTGCTGGAAGCAGACATTGTCTGTGAAAATACACCATTAACTTCAGGAAGTGCACATATTTAGAAGAGATAGGCTGAAACTGAAAATCACTGATAGGAATTATTTCTGTTCTAACTCAAGGCAGGACAGAACTTTGTATAGGAAAGTGTGCCTGTAACAGAGGAGATACCTGACCTTTTCAAAATATCCCAAAAAGGAAGCTATTATTTGCTGCAAACATGTGGACGGTTCACAGGTTGAATCACTATAAATGTTTCTGTTGTCCTGTCTAACTTATGTAAGACCTTTTCCACTATCAAGAAATGGAAATCTCCTAGGCTAAACCTAGCAGCTACATAATCCACACATGGAACATGAGATCAAAGACTCCTTGTTGGTAGTATCACCATCGCTTCTGACATCCTGAGATCTATGAAAAAGCCAAGGAAGCATCTCTTATACTAGAGTCCAATGTGCTACAGTTATGTTAATCTGCTCAGGGAGAATCAGTCAACAGGCAAAAACGGGCAGACTATTAAGTTGTCAGATGTTTAGGTAAAAGACAGTCTGACTGAGATACATAGGGGTAGGGTAACTGTCACAATTAATTTAACTCTGAATCTTCCTTAGAAAAGGTCAAGGCAGCTCAAATTAAAAGAGAACATAATTAATTCAGCAGCACAAATAGGCTGCACTGTTGTTCAGTCATATAGCAGGCAAGAAATTATACACAAGATCCAGGTGTTACCTGTCCACAACAGCTGTCCAAGTATCTAATTTGGCTGAGACAGTACCAAAAGTCAACGTTTTCTTTGAACTACCTACTGGCTGATTGGCATTTGGAGATATAAACATAAAGAGTACTAAAGCATGTCACCCAAGAATGGCATGTCTTGTCCATTATGAACAGAAGCTCAGGTAGACAGTTAACATAATTAAATAACTATTTACCTACCCTATATTTCTATGAATGGACCCTCATAAAAAATATAGGCTATACCGATAAAATCACTGTTGGTATATTTAGAGACTTTCCATGAAACAAGTGAAGAACTGGCTGCCACTAGCTGGACTGGGACCACAGAGCCTGCATGTTGGGAGTCTGGAGGCCAGAGTGAGTGAGATCAAGAGCCAGCAATAGATATGGCACCAGGAGTCAGAGCCCTACAAGCCTATGTTGCCAGCAACTGCAACAGGTTAAAGTGCGACTAGTAATCAAAATGGACCAGCTGGCAGGTAGGTGATGTGGCTTGGAGGCCAAGGAGGGGCATGTGTCTCTAAGGGCAAGAGTATGGGAGGAGATGGCTATCAAGGGGCACCAGGAGACTCCTGGACAGTGAGATGTATTGGTGTCTATGTCATTCTAAGGGTGGAACCACAAGGGAGATGGCTACTAGGGATAAGCCCCAGCCATCTTTGAGTGGGTATGAGCATGCATGTGTGCATCAGCAAAAGGAGTGGGGCTGCAACTCTGTCCATGTGCTAGCAAGTGGGGAGACTGAGTGTATGAGCTCAGATGCTGGTAATATGAGTGTTGCACATATATTCTCAGTAGTAAACCTCCACCTGGCTCAGCCAGAGGCAGGAGCAGGATGAGACTGTTGCCTGCATTCATGTGAATGCTGCATGCACATCTCATGTGTGCAGTCAGCCATAGCCCTGTATGTATGCATATATGTGGAGTATACATGTACTCTGCCTGTGTGTGCCTGCTGGGAATACAGTTTCAGCCTCCCTACTGGTTGGACTTGGGGCAGGGAACTGTGTAGCAGCTTTGTGTCTCTTGGGCTATCAGATCCACGGCAATTTGTTTTCCACTGGCATCTTCAAATTTAGGTAAGTGCAGTTGGGTAACTAAAGTCATAAGCTTTTATGTACGTTTGGAATAATTCTCAGTCCAAAGGAGCATCAAAACTCGGACAGAATCAGCTGAAGAAACCCACATGTTATGGAGAACACAAAGGTGACATAAAAGGCAAAATAGTTAAAAATGTAAATCTAACACTTTCTCCGGTATTGTCTCTTCTCCTTTCACTTTTAATGATTTTCAAAAATGTGAAGTTGCATTTCAGCATTGCCTAGGAGAAACATAAAAAAAAAAAAAAAAGATAAATTATTCCAGATTGGCCATTAAGACTCCTTGCTGGTAGTATCACCATCACTTCCAACATCCTGAGATCTATGAAAAAGCCAAGGAAGCAAAAAATTAAAAAATTAATTTAACTCACTGGCCCATGTGAAGGGTGTTCTGAAGTAGCTCCTATCCATTTCTGAACACAGCAAATAAAATGGTTTTAATAAGGCTAACTTTCACCCACATTAAAAAAAAAAAAAAAACCAAAACCAAAAAAAACAACAAACCATCAATATCTCTGGAATGTGGACATTTACTTTTTGGGGAAAAAACCAAAACAAAACAAAAAAACCAACCAGACAGTGAGTGATCATCTTCATCTGAAGATAACCTTTTATTAAGGAATCAAGATTGCTGCTGATATATTTATTCCAAAAGCACCTGCTCAGCCACTGTGAATCATCCAATAAGGTATTAAAAACTAGTCTGGAGAGAAAACTGATTCACATCATGTACACTTTCCAAATCTCAATTTAAAAAATTCTTTTAAATATTAGTAACAGTGAATATTTTCAGGTGACACTTGTAAATCTTTATGACCTTTCAGGATAAGAAACTAGCAAAAAGTTATCTTTATAGTTCAAAATAAGTTATTTCATAACTGCATTTCATAACTTCAACCTCTTCCAGGGACTGAACATCATCACAGTAAAAAAGCTTTTTTCTTATGATTAAAAGGAATTTCCTTATTTCAGTGTATGCCCATTGCCTCTTCAACTGGGCACCATGAGAAGAGGTTGTATCTATCTTTATTACACTCTCCACTACATATTTTAAAATATAGATAAGATACCCTGAGCCTTCTTTTTTGTAGCCTAGACAGTACCATCTGTCCAGCCTCTTTTCATATGACAGATAGTCGGGTCCTTTTATTATCTTTGTAGCCCTCTACTGTATGATAATAAATCCATGTTATTCTTTGTACTAGGAGACCCAGAACAGTACATAGCATGCCAGATATGTGGCACCAGTGCTGAGGGGAAGGATTACTTCCCTTGACCTGCTGGCACTGCTCTTCCTATGGCAGCATGGTATGACATTGGCCTTCTGGCTACAGGCTTGGGGTCAAGTGGTTGAAAAGCTGCCCAGCAAAAAGGACCTGGGGGTACCAATCATCAACCAGCTAAATATGAGCCAGCAGTGTGCTCAGGTGGCCAAGAAGGTCAATAGCATCCTGGCTTGGATCAGAAACAGTATAGCCAGCAGGTCGAGAGAGGAGACCTTCCCCCTGGTGAAGGGGTGAGGCCACACTGGTGAATGGCCATTAATTAACCATCTAAGTCTTGTGGGGCTTTAAATATTTTTCATACCTGGTAAAAGGTCATTTCTTACAGTTATTTGTCACAGTAATAAAATACGAGATATCTTTTCTAAATAAATTTGCTTAGGGAATATTACCATCTCCAGGTTTCTCAAGTGAAGAAGCCTCTATTTTTACATGGATACTCATTACAACCCTCAAAGTGCTAATCTCTATGGTTTTGGTCAGACAATGAACAATCAACTAAAAAAATATTTTTACTGAGGTTCAAAGCACTGGTGAGGCCACACCTCAAATATTGTGTTCAGTTTTGGGCCCCTCACTACAAGATTGACATCCAGAGAAAGGCAAGTAAGTTGGTGAAGGGTCTAGAGAGCAAGTCTTAGGAGGAGTGGCCGAGGGACCTGGGGTTGTTTAGCCTTGAGAACAGGAGGCTCAGGGGTAACTTTATTACTCTGTACAACAACTACCTGAAAGGCAGTTGCAGCAAGGTGAGAGTTGGTCTGCTTTTCCAGGTAACAAGAAATAAATAGGACAAGAAGAAATGGCCTCAAGTTGTACCAGGGTAGGTTTAAGTTGGATATTAGGAAAAATTTCTACACTGAAAGCATTGTCAAGGATTAGAACATGCTGCCCAGGGAAGTAGTTGAATCACCATCACTGACCATATTTAAAAGTCATGTAGATGAGGTACTTATGGATGTGGTTTAGAAGTGGACTTGGTAGACTTAGGTTAATGGTTGGACTTAATGGATCTTAAAGATATTTTCCAACCTAAAGGATTCCATGTCTCTTGCCATATATAACTGCAGACGGGCTTTGGCTTTCCTAACCTGGAAATTTAGAGAGTGTCTGTATTATACCTCCTTTGTGGCCAGATCCTTTTTGCAACTTTTCTATGCTTTCATCTGATGTTCGAATTTTGTCAGAAGCTCCTTATTCATCCATGTGGGCCTCCTGCCACTTTTTCTTAACTATATATTATTACCTTTATAGATACTAAATGCAAACAGGAAAAAGGAAATCAAAACTATGCTATTGTTCCTGCTAGTTAATGAAGTAACAGCAAACTTAGCATCTATAGTGCACGAAGATTAATTGCATGTGAAAAGGAAGCCTGGTCTTTCTTCTCTTTGTAAAACATAATCTGCATCTGACAAATTACTCTTCTTGGCCTAAATTCTCAGCTGGTATTTATTCATACAACTGCACTGAAGACAAGGTAACTACTCTCATTTGTACCTGCTGAAAACCAAGCTCATTACAATCTTCCTTACTATGTTACTCATTAAGTGTGAATGCCAGTGATTTTTTTCCTAATAAGAAATTAAGCTTCACTAGTTATCCTAAATTCTTACCTGGTATACTTGGAAGTCTAGGTATTATTTTTGTTTCATCATAGTTAATGTCTCAGAAAAGTAATTTTAAAACTAGTGAAAACAGGACAATTACTACCAGGCCACCACTGTCCCCATAAAATAAGCAACTGAAAGTAGAAATGCTTACTGGCCTAAATCATATACTTTCACTGAAATTTTGAACAGAGAAAGGCAATCTAATGAACAATCAGCACTTGATATTTCTTGCACTATTAAAAAAAAAAAGAAAAAAAAAATTAACCCAGAACAATGAGGAAAACTACATATGTTGCAAAAGGTATAAAAGTATAAGAGGATTTTGTTGTATCAGCGAAGAGAAGACAAAGGCAAAGGAATTAACTATCTAAGTCTTGTGGGGCTTTAAATATTTTTCATACCTGGTAAAAGGTCATTTCTTACAGTTATTTGTCACAGTAATAAAATACATGATATCTTTTCTAAATAAAGTTTGCTTAATGAATATTACCATTTCCAGGTTTCTCAAGTGAAAAAGCCTCTATTTTTTACATGATGCTCATTGCAACCCTCAAAGTGTTAATCTCTATGGTTTTGGTCAGACAATGAACAATCAACTAAAAAAATATTTTTACTGAGGTTCAAAAAGCACAAAACAAGTTGGAAATTCCCAGTAAAAGTTGACTACAAGTAGTTAAGCCAATGTGAAAAGTCTGAGTGACAGAAAAGGGAAGAAGGTATTGCCTCTCAAGGATAAACAAGATTAACATAAAGACCAAGTGACAGACAGATCCCATCAAGACCAAACCTGGAAAAGCCTTCCAAATACCAAAAATATGGTGATTGTAGGAGCTCAGGAAGCTCTAAGGAAATCTCTGTAAACAAGTAAGTGCTACACTGGATTCCAAAGGATGAAGCTTTATTTATTACAGATAGTGAATTCTACCAACTGACACAAATATTGAGGAAGGTCACTTCTGAAATAAAAATTCCCAGTTTAATATTCCTATTTAATGAAAAAAAAAAAAGAATTTGTGTGACTGTGAGTTAATTACACTATTTTGATGCATTTAGTAAACAAGAAACCACCGACTCAATCTTAAAATATTATGTAGAAAATTCAGAACATTTTCATGTTCTTCCTATTTAATGAGGGACAGTAGGGTTATAGAAGACTGGAAAAGAGTGGTTATAATGCCTGCATTTGAAAAGGTAAAAGAAGAAACACAGAATTATAAAAAAGGCATTCTGCTTTCAAATTTAGGAAAGCTTATGGGAGAAATATCAGATTATCTATAAATAATTAAAAGGTAAGAAGCAACTAAACCCAGATATGGATGCATTAAAGCCAAATGGTATTGAACCTTTTGTGTGATAAGGTAAAAGATGTGCTTAAAAAGAATAAGTGGGAGACTGCATATATCATGATTTTTAGGTAGGGATTTTGACACCACCTCACACAACATTCACATATGCAAATTAAGAAAATGTAATATAGAGAGAACAATTCTTTTTAAAAGTCTATAGCTCCCTCTTGTAATGTAGGGATTGAGAGTAATTCCTCAAGGGAAATATCCTGAGTCTGTTTATGTGTAGTGTTTCAATTAATGATTTGGCTGGTGAAATAGACACTATACACATTAAATTTGCAGTTGAAAAAAAAGTTGTGATGGTTTGAAAGCATGCTGATGATCAAGATCAGAATTCATAAGCACCTAACACCATTTTTTCCCCCCTGATAAATGGTCTGAGAGGAAAGCAAAGCATATGAGTCTACAAAGACAAGGCAAGGTACTTAATCTAAACAGAAATAATCCTCTACCCAAATACAGGATGAGATTAACACTTCTTCAGAAAAGTTCTTTTGGTTTATAATGGATCATAAAGCTAAATATTACTTAAGTATATCATGATGCTACAAGAAAGGCAAACTTCATACTAAGGTGTATAGATGGAAATCCTGCCTGTAAGATAGGCATTCACTCTCTTTACTTTCCTCAAAGCTGATAAGGCACCAGATGGAATTCAGTGTCCAATTCTGTGCAGTGATTATCAAGAAGGATGTGAACTGACTGGAGAGTTCAGTGGAGATCAATATGTAATCTGGAAAAAAAGAATGAATTAGCTTTATTTACCCAAAAGAAAGAAAGATCAGAGTGTCTATTACTACAGCTTCCAGATACACAAAAGAACATTATGCTGAAGAAAGAGGGACCAATCTTTCCTCCATATCTATGATGGATAGAAAGTAATGAACTGGAACTATAGTGAAAAAGAATCAAGTTAGACATTAAAGAAAAATTTGCAGACCAATGTGACAGATTGCCTGGGAATATGGTGGATCTGCATATTTGAAGGTTTTAAAAATGAATCATATAGAGGATTGACCCATATTCTCTTCAGGTTCATTCATTTTCAATATATTCTGTGAAGATTGTGAAGCATCATCAATTGAGGGGAACACAGGAGTATATAGCAGGAAGAATAAGTTGGTTATGATAACTGGAAGAGAACAATGGGACTTAAGATCAATCACAGAGTCTTGGATTTAAGGACTAATGTGAGGACCTTGAGTTCATCATCTGGAAATAAGAGGATTAGAAAGACAACTTTGTGTTTGGTAAACTTAAAGGGTCTTCCATCATCATTTTTTGCTTTGAAGGAAAATGCTGTCCTGAAATATATATTAAGTTATTTTCAGCAGGTAGAAAGTACTATAAATGCCATTATGAAAGGCACTTGTGATACACTCCTCATCTAGAGAACTGCATGTGTTACCTCTTGATCATCCTTAATATAAGAATTATTTATTTTTCACTTTGACACAAGCATAGAGTGACTATGAAGATAATTGAAGAAAGGGAAAGCTTTTGTTACCACATGGTCTGAAAGTAGTTGTTCCCTCTAGCAGTTACCAGTTTAAGACCTGAAAGCAATAATAATTGAGTTAAGGATCATAGAATCATTGAATGGTTTGGGCTGGAAGGAACCTTAAAGATCATCCAGTTCCAATCCACCTGCCATGGGCTGGGACACCTTCTGCTAGATCAGGTGGCTCAAAGGAAACAAGTAAAGAACTAAAATATTTATAGAGTACTCAGAGACAAACTGAGATTAGAGCATCAACAGATTTATATCATAAGCTTTATAAAGATTTGCAATAGCAATATCTCCTGCCAATAGGAGAGGGAAAAATCCCATCTGAATGACTTTTGAATGCAATTTAATGTGATTTCACGGGCAATGGTTCAGAATCATAATTTTTTCACTAAAATCACAAGATATGTTGCAGCTATACATAGATATGTGTAATTCATACTCCATATATAAAAGGCCTACTTAAGGATGTACATGTATAAAATTAGAAAGAAGCAGAATTTTACAATAAACCACTTTCCTAGTTTTACTCACCATGGCAGCTCTCATTTGATTCCTACAGCTTTGCCCACAACCTTGTTAACCAAGCACTGAGGTTAACCAAGCAGTCTTCCCCTTTTCCAGCTCCCCCTCTGTTTGTTGGCTCTGTGCTAACACTGGATGGTTACTCATTAATTTAGTACTTACACATTCCATCAATTTCCTCCTTAATGCCTCCTTCACTCACAAATATGCTTCAAATTAATTTTTGATATAGTTTTCTTAAAATAATAGCTAGCTTTCTGCTAAAAACCTCAGTGAAAATGGTACAGAAGTAACATAGATTATTTACAGGAAAGAGTTGATTACCGACCTTTAGTGTGATAGCAAAGATTTACAAATTTATATTATTTCTCAACTTTTCACAAATAGGAAGGATTACAAGATACGTTATTTTCCACTACTCAATTGGCAGGTTCCCATCACAGACTGCTTTCTAATACACCCCAAAAGAAAGAAAACTTGGGATCTTCTTCTTTATTGTTACTAATCCTCTTTGCCACAGGTTCAGAAACAAGTTAAAACTATTCTTCCAAATCAGTTCAAGCTGTCTTTAAGTCAAAATAGGATTAGATTTTTTTTTTTTTTTTAAGCAAGTATATTACATACCCTGTCTTCATTATTTTTGAATATTTCTTCTAGTGCTTTGAAGAATATCTGGAAGTAGAGCTCTGCATTATAAATGGGCTTAATCTGAACCAATATGAAAATAATATTTAAAAATTTTACACTGTATCTCATGTCACCCAGAGAAAATATTTTTGTACTTTCACACCGTTATTATGAATAATGCAAAAAGCCAATTAATAGAAAATGTTCTGAATTATGAACCAGGACCAAATTAAAAATGTAAAATTACAGAAAAACAATGAATGCTTACTTTAAATTTCCCTTCCAGACAGGTAGCCATTTTTAACTACATCTGCTATCCACATTTGATCTATATCTTTATCTATTCTTATGGCTAATGAGGAACAAATTACTTATTACTCATGAATGACACTAACTACCCACTCTTGAACAAAAGAAGAATATTACAATTTACATTTAAATGAGATTTGAAATGTTAATGAGGAGAGCCAGTATTCTAATTATCTATACAAATACATTAAATTAAGATGAACTTTAGTGGATAAATTACTTCAGAATCATACTGTATGTTTTCCCAGCAGCATTAGTGAAGTATAGTTCAGTATTTATAGGATAACTCCCCAAAATTGTGGGTCGAGAATGGCCAGTGTCACAACGTACTTAATATCATCTGATGGGAGTGAGATGGTTGATCTTTATCTTACACATACAAAAAAAAGTTTAAGAAATCACTTCAAAGATATTTAAGTTCATGTAGAACCTTAGGTTTAAGGTGCATTTCTTCTCTGTGTCAGTTGAACCCAGATGAACATGGAATCTTGTCCTTTATCTCCAGTTGAAATGCTTAATTTCCCTGTGCCTATTTGGTTGGTTTGTGGGGTTTTTTTTGTTTGTTTGTTTACATAACTGTCATTTAAGCATTTGAAAGCAGGATGGTAAAGAAATTCACAGGAATGCTTGTATACATGAGCTGAAGGCACTTTTTTCAGTTAAAAATGCCAAATGAACACCTTTTTCTTTTTTGACCAGTTATACCGATTTTACTGCAGCCCTAGCTCTACGTCAGGAGAAACCAAGAAACATAATTTTTATAGAATCATGGAATGCTTTGGATTTTAAGGGAACTTAAAGATCATCTGGTTCCAACCCCCCTGCCATGGGCTGGGACAGCTCCCACGAGATCAGGTTGTGCAAGGCCACATCCAACCTGGCCTTGAATACATCCAGTGATGGAGTACGCACAACTTCTCTGGGCAACCTGTTCCAGTGTCTCACTGCCCTCACAGTGAAGAACTTCTCCCTAATATCTAATATAAATTTACCCCCTTCGAGTTTAAAGCCATTATCTGTCTTGCTATCACTACAAGCCCTTTAAAATGTCCCTCCCCAGCTTTCTTGTAGGCCCCTCCTTGTTGGTGAGAACAAGGTCCAGTGCACCACCTTTTTTAGCTGTGTCCTCTACTGCTTGGAGAGGGAAACTGTCATCAACACATTCCAGGAACCTCCTGGATTGATGGTGCCCTGCTGTGCTCTCCTTCCAACAGATATCAGAGTGGTTGAAATCCCATAAGGAAAAGAGCTTGTGAATGCAAAGCCACTCCTCTCTATCTATAGAGAGCATCATTCTCTTGGTTTTCCCAATCAGGTGGCCTATAGCAGACCCTCACTATCATATCATCTTCCCCTGCCTTCTCTTTAACCCGGACCCATACCCTCTCTGACAGCACCTCATCCATCCCCAGGCCACGCTCCATGAACTCCAGCTGATCATTGATGGAGAGGGTGACACCTGTCCTCTTCTCCCCTGCCTGTCTTTCCTAAAGAGCTTGTACCCATCTATTCCCATGTTTCGATTGTAGGAGCCATCCCACCACATCTCTGTGATGCCAGTAACATCATACCCTGTAGACATATGTATATCTCTAACTCTACTTCTTTGTTTCCCATGCTCTATGCATTTGCATAGAGGTATTTAAATTGGGCTCTCATTGAAGCTGACTTACCAGCTGGAATCTATTATCTTGCACTTCAGGTGCTCTCTTGATAGCCTGTGATCCTTCTCCAGGCCCAGGGCATCTATTACTGGCAGTAGCCTTGATGTGGGATGGGTTGAGGTTCTCCTCCCCATTAACTCTAGTTTAAAGCCCTCCTTACTAAATTGGCAAGCCTGTGGCCAGAGATGCTCTTCCCCTTCTTTGACACATGGACCCCATTAGTCCCCAGGAGACCAGGTTCCTCAAAGTGAGTCCCATGGTCTAAATAGCCAAACCCTAGCTGTGACACCACTCCTCTAACCATTTATTGATTTTCTTAATTCCATTGGCCCTTTCCTTTTTCCTTCCCGTTCCCTTGGCGAGGAAGGATTGATTAAAAGACTACATGTGCCTCCAAGTCCTTCACTGCTAATCCCAGGACTCTGTAATTCCTTCTGATACTCTTCAGATTGCTCCTGGTTGTATCACTATTGCCCACGTGAAACAGCAGGAATGGATAGCAGTCAGTGGGATATACCTGGTTCAGTAGTCTCTCAGTGACATCCTTGATACAGGCCCCCATTAAGCAGCAGACCTCTCTAGATAGTGGTTCAGGTCATCAAATGGGAGACTCTGCACCTCTCAGAGGAGAATCACCTACTACTATCACCCATTACTTACTCTTGGTTGCACTAAGTTGTTATGTGGGGAGCTGATCTGACTGCCTTACTCAGCTTTAATGTGTTACCTGATGCAATCATTTTTTTCCTCTTCAGTCTGCAGAGTGAAGAAGCAGTTCTGCAGCAGCACCTCAGGCTTTGAGTAAGGGTGGTCTCTTCCTTCTCCTAAGTCTTACCTCTGCAAGTTTTCTGTTAGCTACCCCCCTTTCTGGGTGTGCTGTTGGGGAAGGTTTTGGCTGTTTGGATATAGACTGGGGGTTCATTGCAGATTGCCCTTGGAACCAACTATCCATCTCCTTTTTGCCTCTCTGATGCTTCGCAGCCTATTGCCCATCTCCTGCAGCTCAGCCACCTGTTGCAGGTGGTCCACGATGTAGGCACAGCTTTGTCAGGCAGGTTTACCACCCATCCCTGCCCCAGGAGAAGGTAGGTGCTTCCAACTGATTGAGGTCTTCTATTCCTTCAGCATCTCCATCTAGGTTAAAGCATTGGTCACCTCTGGGCTGGATGGTGCACACCCCTCAGCCAGAGCTGCAGCCTTTGCTCTGCAATGAGTGCCCACTGTTCTGTCTAGAGGGTCAACTAGGATGAGTTCCCTTGACCTCTTGAGCTGGCTGAGATTCAGCACCTGTTTGAGTTGCTGTGAAACTGCTGCACCATGCTCTGGTGGGCCTTACTCTGTTTACCCACTCTATTTGAAACACTCCCAAAGGGCTTCTTTTATAGGCATGGAGGTGGTTGCTGCTGCCCTGATAACACCCAGGCCTCATTAGCCTTTCCTGCCAGAGCTGCCAGCCCGTGGCCAGTCTCGCCCTTCCCTGGTGTTTTGCTATGAAAGGAAAACCTCAGGAAAATACCTGAACACCGAGATCTGCCGCTCTGCTGCTGTCCAGTCCTGAAGCATCTGATCTTGACTTTTCCTAATTAAAACATTTTTTTTACCTATATTAGCAAACCCATAAAAGCAAGTTGGTATTATATTCAGAAACATAATTCAGACCAAAACAATCACCCCTCAAGTTTTTAACTTTTGGCCTCATTTATTTTAACTGTTCTATGAATGGGGAGGCTCCAGATATCATTAAAGGTTTGAGAAATCAAGAACAACAAAATAACCTTCAAATAAGAAATAAGACTCCTAAGACAAGGGTCTGTGCCTAGATGATATTTCTAATTTCTTTACTAGTTTGTTTGGGGATCGTTGGGTTTTTTTTTTGTTTGGTTGGTTTTTATGGTTTTTGTTTGTTTGTTTCTTTAAATAACCAGTTCCTTGTTTACTCATTTTATGTGAAAAAGGATAGTTCACCAGAGGGATTTAATTTAAAGATTTCAGTAAACAATGTAGTGGGAGTGTAGTAGAATGATATTTCAAACTTCAATAGCATGGCCACACAAAGTTGGTGAAAAAGATAGCAAAGACCAAACAGATTTTATATTTGGATTATGACACCATTCCCGAAAGAACTCATTCTTGTATTATTAAACTGTATTATTTGGTATCTTTTAAATTATATAAAAAGTGTGTAAATTAGTTTGACTCACTTTCTCTTCTGATACTGAAGTTTTTTTCAGAATTTTGTCACTTCCTGCTAATTTTGGTTTTTGACTGTTCTTCACTAAGTTAATGGTCTGCTCAGAAATTCCAGTTCCATTGTTTGTTGCACCTCTTGCTCATTTGGAGCATGTTTGTTGGTTCGATCTCAGCAGCAACTGCTGATGCAAGGAAACATTTTTTACACTGAGGAAGGTCTTAAAGAGCACTGAAATGAGTAACTGATAGTGAATTATGCATAGATTTAAATCCCCAAGTCTGTTTTTATTTAATCATTATCACTATTACTATCTTCTGCTTCTCTTAATAAGTTAAAGAAATAAGAAGTTCTCAAGATTCATTTTTAAGAAGGGTAAAAGTTCATCAGTCTCTGGGTAGACTAGGTCAATACCAATTCCACCTGCAGCATCCAGCAATAAGCTTTATGAGAAGGTAGCAGAGCTGCTCATGATTAGAAATTACAATAACATTTGCACGTTAACTGTTAATTACTGGCAGCATTTGGCTCACATGTTTTGCATTGAATATAAACAGATTGGATTTACCTTCCCGTGCAAAAATAAAAGGGCATACTTGCAAAATAAAAGGGCATACTTGCAAAATAATTTCACATATTACAGTAAATCAACGTTTTTGGTGGACTGCTTAATTGACTTTTTATTCCAAGCAGAAATTCCCCATCACACGCAGCTCATAAAATTTTAAAAAGTGGAAAATCCCTCCCTCTCCTTAGTCTTTGTGTAGCCACCACCTTCTGTGAAAAAAAAGTTAACTCTCTGTATTACAATAAGAACCAGGCAACTACATATAACAGAGCAGGTAAAGGACCAGATCTCTTGCACCACAGCCAGCATGGCTAGCAATAATAATAATATTAATTTCTATTAAATATTGCAAGTCTGGGTGGAAAGGTTCTGAAAAAAAAAATCAGGAAACCTTGCAAAATTTATTGATTTGGGATTAAAAATTGAACTGTTACAATAATTTGGAATATCTTGAAAAACATTCCTCAAAATCAAGTTTTTTAAAAAATCAGAAATCAACAACTTAGGTATTCACATCTGTATTGGACTAATAAACAGCATCACAATGGAAAAATAACCCAACAAACAACAACAAAAACCAACCAAATGGAAAAAGCTGGAATGCTTTTTATGTAACATTTTGGTATGTAGTTTTAAAGTAAAATGCACAAGAAGCAGAGTAGCTAAAGGCCAATTCCTGGGTTTTATGCAAGTCTAGTGCAAAATACTTTTTCACAGAATCACAGAATGTCAAGGGCTGGAAGGGACCTCAAAAGATCATCCAGTCCAACCCCCCTGCCAGAGTAGGATCACCTAGACCAGATCACACAGGAATGTGTCCAGTTGGGTTTTGAATATCTCCAGAGAGGGAGACTCCACAAACCCGCCTGGGCAGCCTGTTCCAATGTCTGTTGCCCTCACAGGGAAAAAAATTTCTCCTTATGTTTATGTGAAACTTCCTATGCCTCAGCTTACACCCATTATCCCTTGTCCTATCATCAGGCATCACCGAGAACAGAACAGAACAGCCTAGGTTGGAAGGGACCCTAGAGATCATCTAATCCAACCTCCCTGTCATGGGCAGGGACGACTTCCAACTAGATCGGGGTACATAAGGCTCTGTCAAACTTGGCCTTGAACACCTCCAGGGAGGGGGCAGCCGCAACATCTCTGGGCAATTTATTCCAAGGTCTTGCCACGCTAATGCTGAAGAATTTCTTCCTAAAATCTAATCTAAATCTATTCTCCTTCAACTTAAATCCATTTCCCCTTGTCCTCTGCTTCCCCCTTCCCCTTTTTTTGGAAGGAACACTTGTTACTAAGTTTATATACAAACCCTGCTGCAGTAGCTGCTCCCAGCTATACACATATAACCTTTTTGCATGTTATAACTAGAAGAAACCCTATTATCTCCCTTATTGTATGTGGGGGTTTTCCTCCCTTTTTTAATTTCACTCTTAGCCCTCCTTTGTACCGCCACTTTTCTTCATGTCTCTGTATCTTTGATGTTTTAGTCAGGACCACTTTGGTTTTAGACAGGAAAAAAAGGAGCCAAGTTGTATCTGTCTCTCCTTTTTATCTTGTCTCTGAAAATTAACTTCCAATGAAATACTGTTTTCTGGTCAGATTGTATACTATTTTTAGACTATCTTCATATCTAGTTTTCAATGTATTTCATTGAGTATTTCATTATCATTTTTGTTTTTATTACAAACTCTTCAAGGTTGCCTCCTTCTCCCGTACTTCTCTGAATTGTGTAAACAGATGGCACTAATCATTTGACAGATGACTTTTCTTAAACTGTCAAAGGCTATGAAATGTATTTGGAAAGATACAACACATTTCTTGAGTTCTAGGATTTTATTTAGACACAGTAGGTGCTATTATCTCCAACATGCATATGACTTGTATACCTGATTTATTAAAAAAAATATAACTTGGCATGAACAGGGGACATATATTTTATGTTTTCACCAAATTACACTTTACATATAGTCACAGTAATCACTATCAACATCTTTCATATTAGACATCAAATTTTTTAATTCTACTGGAGTGCAGTAATCACCTTTACATCAGAAATCTCTTTCCGGGAAATTTGGAAAAGTAACCCAACTTTTTAACCTCCTTCTTTATTCATGATTACAATTATATTGTAAATATTTTTTTAAGGAGACAATGAAGTATCATTCTGTGCTCTAGCACTATCATTATATAAACTGTAACTACTCAGATGAAACAAGATACTAACAATTTTTTCCAGCTAAACAGATCAAACTTTTAAGTTTCTCTCAGTGTCAAATAAAAAAATCCAACAAGCTTCAAAATAGCAATGTTTCACTTGAGTAACCTGATGACAAAACTAAATTCATACTATAGTCATTCGTTCTTGTCAAATCCCTACAGGTCAGGAATAGTCCCATTTTTGTGGCTTTCCCATGACTAGTTGCAAAATTAGCTATAAAAAGTTTAATTTCATCTGTATGAAAGAAGTTTTCTGAGTTAACTTCATCAAAATATTGCCCAAAGGAAAAGTTAGTGTCCTGGTTGAACATCCATATACAAAAGAGTAATCACCATAAAATATTAGTGACAGTGTCTATTCTGTACAGTAAGTGCATTTTAACTGTTTGCAGTTTACCTGTGTTACTTCTGTAACTCTGTAAAGGAATTGCAGAACATAGTTTAACATTTTACCTAACACAGCTATGGGCTCTGCAAAGTATGAGCTGCTGGATGATGTGTACAGCTTCTAGGTGGACAGAACCCACTACAAGGCAGATAAAATAACCTTGAAAGTTTATTCAAACAAAACATGTCACAAACTTACTTTCACAAGCTTCATTTCACAAGCTTACAAAGTTGTATATTATCTTCTCCAGAGATATCTGGATAGATATTCATGTACATTCATCCCAGAAGCCTTTTGTGAACAGAAAGTTGCTCTATCCTACAGGATAAAGGCCTGCGGCCTTTATAAGAAAGGCTCGTGGGTCCCATAGGAAGCTGGAGGTAGTCTGGAAGCACCAGACTGCTGAGCTACAGATATATTCCCACCCAGGCTCTTAAAACTAGTGTTTATCCAACTTCCACCCCTATGCTAGACACTAGGGACTTCTGAAGGAAATAGCTGTAGACCTGATGCAACCCTTCACTGCTCTGAGCTATAAAACCATTTTTTCCCTGACAGTATTCTTTCAGAAAAAAAACCACCAAATACATTTAGTGTAAATAATTTGCTCAGTGTGGAATGCAACACTGCAGCCTATGTGATAATGGGAGGAGCAAACTGAGTTAAAGTAGCATGCCTCAACAAGCAGTGGACAGCAGAAAAATGGAACACACACACACCCCCCAAGCAATTCCAAAGCACTCAAAAATACTTAATTCATCTGAAAAGATCTTTTTCATTTGACCACAGATCTCAACTCTGATATTTGCTTCCTGTGGATATCTGAATACTAGAAACTCACTGACATGAATGATCAAATCAGTGAATTTTAAGATGAATATAAAAATATTTATTCAAACATAGTTTTGAGTTATATATTCACTTAAAAATTACAGTAAGCCCAGTTAACTATGTCACTCAGACTCAGGCAACTGGAATAAAAGAGATAAGCTGTAGCTGAAAAGCAATTATTGTCAAATACCCAACCCAAACTTCAGCAGCTATATACAAAGAACTTTTAGTTAACATCACATGTACATGTGCATACAAAGAGATAGATGCTCACTCATGCCAGAAATGTAGAACTCTTGAACGTGCACAAAGGCTGCATTTGTTGAACAGATACACCAAATATCTAGATTATTGATAATTATCCATTGTCAGAGTCTGATGTAGTACAGTACCATTCCCTTTCAGACTACAGAACCTAATGTCATGAATTTAACTTATCAGATGTTAAGGCCACATCTCCAAGGTATTAATTAACTGAGTATCAACAGCTTGTACATTTATATAATCCTTCAGAAATCTGCAATTCTTTCTCTCAAAACTTGGAAGCTGTTCAAAAATGGTTAAACAAACAATAATTCAGCTGTCAGTTAAATTACACTAGTACTATTCTTCTCTTCAACACTGTATGCGAAACCTCTACTATAAACAATAAACCACTAAAATAAATCTAAAAGATCTTGAATTTCAGGACCATCTGGCTATTCCTTATTTTGCATGCACTAGGATGTAGAAGAGCTGCTGTTTTATTTTATAAAATGCATCAATCACCAACTTAAATCAGATAATTTCATCTTTTCCACAGAATTTTCAATGCAACTGTGTTTTACTTTATCTCATTATCTTCTACTTCTTTTATTTCACTTATCAAGTGCATTTCAATTTTCCTGACACCCATGGAAATGTAAATATTTTTGATTGAGCTGTAAATGGTGACAGGAACTTGAATTACAACAGCATTAATGAGTGACCCGGTGCAGAATTTACCAGTGAGTTGAGGAAGGTGGTATGGACACTACTCCAGCAGACTCCAGGACCTGGGGAACCCTTCTCTCCTGCCTCCAGAGTCCAGACAGGTGCATGAAGAGGTCCCTCTTTCCCAGGCCAAACAATGTGGCTAATGCTTGCTGCTTTGCACTCTTCAACCAATAACAAGACTTCATGTGTATCCTGGACACACAAACACAGTGCAGATACCAGTGCAGACAGCTGCACAGGACCTTTTAACAGCACCCACATATAACAGCACCAGAGGCACAGGCAGCCAAGTCCTCTTCTTCCTCCTCAGCTATTGAGACTGAAGCTCACTAGGGAAAACACATGCCCTCAGCTCTCTAGATTCACAAGCATACCCACATTCACAGATCCCTCAAACACCAGCATGGCCTCTGCCTAACAGCTCTGATCCGGGGCTCTCTGACACACTATCAACATGATTTACCATTTACAAAGGCCAGGTTGTTTCTCCCCATGGCTACACCTGGAATTTCTTAATAGTTTATCAATTACTGACTTGAGATTTTCTTGGTCTTCAGCAAAGTATCATTGAGAAAATGAGATTTTGTGTCTCCCTGCATTTGGCTTACAGATTCCCCTGTTCCTTATGACCCTCTGAACACTAAGGAGGTCTTTGATCTGATCACCTGAATGAAACAAATGCTCTCAAATTTCATGTAGGCTTATTAGAAGTATACAAAATGTTTATAATGCCATATAGACAACCAATTAATACTGGTGTGACCAACTGGAAACCAAGTTCCTATCTTTACTGCTTTCAGCTATGTCAGCTATAAAACTTGCCTGTCCTGATAATGAAAGATGATAGGTAAAGGGTACAGTAAACTAGAATATCTGGAAGTTTCTTATTTCATTTGATACCAATCAGGATACTAATACATGACCAGGAAAGCTGGAGATGTCAGCAACGCAACATATCTAGTAAGATTTTTGTGATTCCAACATGAAAGAACAAGAATATCATTCCCAACAGGCCCAGATTCCTTCAGGCAAGTCTGTTCCTCTGTGTTGAGCTACAACAGTTCTCCTGTACTAATTCTGGCCTCCAAGTAGCAAAGACCTGTGTGTTAGCACAGAAGTAAGGTCAAAGCAAATCCTGGTGGTTAAACCACAGAGGAAGGCAGAAGCACTTGATGTATCAGATACCACCAAGGGGCATCAAATATCATATCTTCTCCCTGAGTGGAAAACAGCAAACAATTATCTTGTGAGCTTATGGTTGGGAAAATTAATGGCAATAAAGGTGGAGAATGGTCAAAGGAGGAGGACTGAGTTTCTTGCATATATCAAATCAGCTTCCCCACAGCTGTGCTGCCAATGCCAAGTAAATGGTGAAAACTCACCAAGTTTAAAGGCATTTTATGCAAGCACTTCTTTCAAAGGTCTTGGTGTTTTTTCACTCACATCCTTTTTCATGATGAAAACAATTCAGAGTCCAAAACAGGAAAGCTAAGCAAGACTAACTTTAAATTAGACTTACTCCATATTTGCATAGAATACAGGCACATAAATTATACTCCCAGACTGTGAGGACACTGAGTCTGTACATACCCTCTCTACAAGGAAGAAACACACAAAACCCTGGCTACACAGCATATGCTATACCTGCACAGTATAGCATGGTCAGGCTATGAGAACAGAACACGAGAGAACTAGGGGGCCTCAGGATACAGAAATTACATCATCTGTCTTCTCATGACAGAAGAAAGGTCTAAAAGTTCAGTACAAGCATCTTCATGCTACCTGCTCCTATACTCACTGAGACTGACTCTTCTTTCAAACAAATGTTAGTACGGTGCAATTACATTGACTGCAGTAGAAATACAGCTAACTACCATAATGATAATAAGTGGATAATCAGCCCCAGCATTTGCAAAAGCAAAATTCAGTAGATCTAATAATGCAGAACTAACTCCTCTGTAAATATTATGAATGTTTAATGTATATGCAACACACATTGTACTACATTTGTTATCTTCCTGTATAAAAGGGTCGTATTGTGCATGACAATTCATGATGTCATAGAAAGAGTGCATGAAATATAGTCATATGCTTTTGTTACACCTGCAAACATTTAAATTTATATCCTCTTAATGATTTTATATATAATGTGTCTTATTGAGATAGAATGAGTATCTTGAATTTACAAGCAGTTGTAAGTCAACAGTGAACGTGAGTGCAACAGCCTTTAGCCTTCTGACTTTCTCCTCAGCTGAACAGGCATGGCATTATTTTGTTATGATTACCAATTCAGAACATATTCATAACTAGCAGATGTTTTCCTCTTGGTTGCTTGGCAATTAAAGTATGTGCCTGCAGCTGAATTTTGCACCTGGACAACAAAATGACCAATCCAGTTCTGTAAAGTATTTGACTTACAAAAATTGTCCTTTAGTGCAAATGATCATTTTGAAACTAACACTAAATCTGTGTGTCAGAGATAATGAATTAAACTTGAGTCACTGGTTATTACAACCAGAAAGAATTCAATTTCCAACTACTATGCGAGTATATAAAGGAAAAAACAGGATAACATTCTCCACTGCTGCTGATAATTTCAGAGAACTCAGTCATATTTTTAGATCCCAAGAAACAGATTTTATAGCTTTTGATCTGCTACTTTTAAAGAAAATAGTACACTGCATCAAGTCCAACCTTGTAATTTACACCTCCATTACCACTAGACCATGTTCCGAAGCACCACATACAAACTTTTTTTGAACACCACCAGGGATGGTGACTCCACCATTTCCCTGGGCAGCCTGTTGCAGGACTTGACAATCCTGTTGACATCCTGTCTACTCATTCTACTCACCTGGAGTATTGCCTCCAGTTCTATCCTCCCTAGTTGAAGAGAGACAGGGATCTCCTTGAGAGAGTCCAACAGAGGGCTACAAGGATGATTAAGGGACTGGAATGCATGCCTTATGAGGAAAAGCTGAGACACCTGGGGCTCTTTAGTCTGGAGAAGAGAAGACTGAGAGGGGATTTGATAAAAGTTTATAAATATATGAGGGCTGAGTGTCAAGAGGAAAGGGACAGCCTCTTCTCACTCGTGCCCTGTGATAGGACAAG
>JANIJG010006572.1:0-12520 GCA_024611175.1 Megaceryle torquata
GTGTGGCAAAAAGAGAACACGAGGTCAAGACCAACCTCCTGGAGGGGTTTAATTTTTTTTTTCTCATTATTTCCCCTCCCCCCCCCCCCCCCCAGTTTTACAACAAATAAATGTGCTCAGCTTTTCCTTCAAGGTGAATTACAATCAGATGTCTGGCTTCATCATGGACTTGCCCTTTACTTTGGCCACGTTGCCTTAGAAGACTCAGTATGATCTGCACCCAGGACTACTGATGGTGCAACAGATGGGAATGACAAACTGTACCTCAGCAAGGCCTGGAAGACCACTGAAAATAGAAAGACTGAGAAACAAATATGAGGACAATCTGAAGAAGTGAACATAAGCAAAAAGCTCTTCATCTCTTATTCTTTTTACAAGCACGATACTCCCAAAAAGGGTCTATTCCAACTCTTTTCAGAAATTGTTTTGCATTTGCCTTCAGACCCATTTTCATAGGTTTTAAGAAGTCTTTTACTTAAATCAATGAAAGTATTTTATTTTTTAGTTGAAAAATACAAAAGAACTAATTTATTCCTTAGCTTACCACAGTGGTATATTAAAGGTTCTAACTAATTGAAAAACTATCCCAAATGTTATGGATGGTGCTTTGTAAGGGAACAGTGAAACTTTCCTTAGATTTAGTTTCTGATAATGCCAGAGATGATCTGGGTTTCGTTGGGAAAACCACTTAGAACAAATTTCATGAGCTATTAGGCATGTTAAGATGCTGATAGGTGCCTAATGGGATTTTTTGAAGGAATCCAAGTGAGACAAAAATATATCCTGACATGGTGTAATTTCCTTTTTTTTCCAACACAGGGAGGAAGACAAAAAAAAAAAAAAAAAAAAAAGTAGGAGTATCATGTGTGTTCCTAACACATTTAATACTGATAACTGAGAATTGGTGCTTGCATTGCTTTTATATATCAGCTGAGTCTTTTTTGTACTGAATCTGCATGGGATTTTTCATACAATAACAATAACCAAATTATTAGAAAATAAATTAAATTATAATGTGTTTGTTCCTTACTCATGTTAGCTTCTGACTCTGTGGGAGAAATTGTTGACTTTGAAAGATGATCTCCAAAAAAAGAATTAATTCTGTCCTTAAATCATTCATTTTGACCTTCCAGCTCTGATTTCTGGCAATAAAGAATGTGTAATATAAACACATCATAAGCTTTCCCAGCCAAAAAAGAAAGAACACGTGACTAATTAAGAAACACTAAAGATGATGTTAGTAACCCTTCAAAATTACATTCCATTAATTCCAGCTATAGAGTAGAACTCCATATTTCCACATTAATAATGAATGAAATCCTCATAATTAACATTATTTCAGTACAGGAGAATTCATAATATATCATGCATGATTATACGTCTGATTAGTTCTGTACTTTGTTAACAGTGCAGTGGATAATTTATGATTTTCCTTATCAAAACCAAAACCAAAGTAGTATATGCTGTGAAATGTTGAAAGTAAACTCACGATCTGAATTTGAAACAATCTAAATTATTTATTGGCAATAATGAAAACAGGAATGAAGGTTTTGATGATTTCTGTACTAGCAGTTGAATTTCCTCTAGTTTGTCTCTATGTTTTCAAGCCAAAGTGGGTTAGAGCTCTCTACGGACCTGATTTATTACTCCTAAATTCCTCCAGTTCCATGCCTGTTCATTTTGATGCAGGAGAATAGCAAGTTTTAATTTCTCTTATATTTTTAAGACTGTTTCTATACTGATCTCACCCACAAGATATCCAAGTTGTTCAGCAGTTCCAGAGATACTAAACCAAAATTTTAAGAAGTTCTTCACCCAGGTGAGACATGCTGTCCTTCTGACCTCTGTTGCTCCACAGCCTCAGCTCTGTCCAACCAATTTTCAGTTGTGGACAGACCCTCTCTAACTTGCTAGCACTAGTTCATTTTCTTTTATGTTCATCTCATTAAAATAAGATTTAAATTAAAAAAAAAAAAAAAAAAGACCCAAAAAATTTGAAAAATATTCTAAATCTTTTTTTTTTTTTTTAAATACTCACATATATCATCTCCACTTTAGATGTGGGCTTTAGCCTTGCAGCTTTATTAGAGTTAATAGGATTTTAGCCTCCCTGTACTGGAGGGTCAAATAGCAGCATTACCCAGGCTTTTAAACACATTAATTAACAAAGAGAGAGTTCTTTCTTTTGGAAAGGTAAAACTAAAGCTTTTCTATCAGAGGTTACCACATCTTGAGATCTGCAAGAATCCCACAGCAGTATCTGGGGAAGGTGGCAAGAGGAAAATTGAGGGTAAATGGGGTTGTCCTGTCGACCCGCCCTGTTTGCTTACCTAAAATAGCTAGCTTACATCTGTACTCCTGAAAAGTTTATTATTGTTTTCATTAAAGTTGGTTTAGTTTTCTTTTCCAATCCATACCTTTCTCACCCTTATTCCCTTTCACTTCCCCTTTAGGAAAGAAGAACTGTTTATAGAGAGCATCTGCCATTCATTTAGTGGCTGGCCCAGTTCTAAACCTTAACAAGGTGGTTTAACACCTTTAAGGGGTTTTTGTAACATTCTATGAATGTAACAGTGACATATTTAAGATCTTCTAATTTCCCTTTATATAACTAGGACTATGCAAATAAAAGTAACAGCACTTTAGTATAAAATCTGGGAATATGACTGGGATGATGGGTTTTTTCCTTCCCTACAGGTACAGGCATTTCTACTCAGATTCCTCTCTGCTCCTGTTAAGCTTCATACCAAACTCTAATCAGACTATGCAGTGGATATTAAATGGGATAATTCAGCTTTACAGCTTATACCTAATTAGACTACTGGATACTCAAAGAACATCTACATCGTGTTCCTCATGACCTACAAAACTCCAAAGCTTTATTCAGATACTATAAAAACTTTTCATTTTTGCTCACTGTTGTCCTAAAGACTAAGGTCACTCCTTAGGAAAAAACTGGATCAGAAATTTGTGGTTAAGGATATCTGGAAACATCCTCCCAGAGGAAGGAGATAAAAGAACAAGCAGAATTTTGCCATAAGACAACATATTGGCAATGTGTAGAATAGTGGAATATAATAAAACTTAAAAAAAAAAAATTCAGCAAAGAGCCTGTGCTTCAAGTAACATTAAAGTAATAATAATTACATAACAGTTCTACCAGACCAGCAAAGCATCTACAAGGTTTGAAACTGCAAACTCATGAGAAAAAGATTTTAACCTAAAAGTGTACACACTTCCTCATTTTCAAGTCAGCAGGAAGAACAAGAACTAATTTATGTTTACAATCACTCAGTTTGATTAAAAAGTCATACTTCAATAACTCTAAAGATGCATTTTCTGAACATCCTCCTTTCCATTCAATTAATTCCAAATGATATTTGCCCAGAAAATGTAGAGCATGTTTAACGGCAATAGAGATAATGCTAAAGCAAGCAATCCCTGGTTAAAACTTGGACTCACTTCTGTCAGCATTCTTGCAAGAACATTACACCTTGGTTTCCTCATTAATATTGTTCTGCATTAGCCTAATGTAAAAACTAAGTAATGTGTCAGGCAGCAGAAATGAGCATGCAAACATAAAGCATTTTACATGTGGCAGATTTCAAACGACCTTCTCTATTTTCCTTGCCATAAATTCAGTGCTTTTCAAGGGCTGCAATGGAGACTTTGCAATGTTCTTCAACACTGAGCATCGTCTGGGGGAAATAACTGTTCCTAGAGTCTGAATACATTAGGGATAGGGATTGGGGCTGGGATTTAGGACGCTGCTTCTTCTGTTTTCACTTGTGCCAGTGACTTATTTCATGGGTAGATCGCATCAAATAGGACATGACTGACATTATTTGAAGTGTTGCAGTTAATGTTAAAAGAACAAGTATGGATCTCTTTGCTTGTATCAGTTTCCCAGGCTGCCCAAATAGAACCAGTTATACTTGCACTTTTTTATCATTACAAATAAAGAGGGGGAAAAAGAAAAAAAAGATTAAGTTCTATATGAAGTTACTGAGACTTGGGCATTTGTAGCATATACAAGAGTCAGCATTTGGCTGGCAGATTGTCTTTGAACTAAAAAGGTATGTTCTACACCCCTGTGCTCTTCGATACAGAGTCAGAGGTGAAGGAGGCTGGAAGGGACCTCAAGGGGTGGTTCTGACCCATTTTTCCACGTTTTCTCCAGGATATTCTGTTGGTCATGAGACAATCTTAGGACTGTACTCAACTCTTGAGAGTTGTTAGCACAGAGGTACTTATATCTGGGGAGCATCTTCCATGAGCATTTCCCAGGTCAGCATTCGTTGCTGGGGAGCTCTCAGGGCAAGGATAGCCCCCAACAAGGGAGAAGCTGTGAAAGCCCTTCAGAAGGAAAACGTAGAGAGGAAAAGGTTGTCTGAAGCTGCTGAGAGCAGTTCTACCACCTCTCAAGGTAGGAGACAAGCAGATAGCTTCAGCTATGTAGTGGCTCTTAACATCTATTAATTCCAGTGCTTCACCACTCTTCCCCTTAGAAAGGATTTTTTTTTTTGACATCCCACAGAGTATCGATTGCCTTTCCAGTATTTCCACAGTTCAGCTAAAAATAGAGCACTAGAAAAAATACCCACGATTTTCATTTTAAACGTTTGCACCTTGGAATCTTCTTTTCCTAAGCAGGGCTTTTACTGCCCACATATGCAAGTCTCCAAAACTCCTGCAAGGGTGCTAAAAATCACGTGAATAATTAACCAGTGCAATTGAGCATTTAACACCCCACCTGCAAAGTTTGTAAGCCATGAAAATTTATGGTTTAATAATGTAATATGGGTTCAGTTTAATGTGTAAAATACAGCACTGCAATGGAAACAACTGTAAATTTTCATGGCTAACAGACTTTGCAGGTGTGGTGTTTCATGCTCGGTCACCCCATTTAATTATTTCTGTGTTTGTTGAGATCCCAAAAGAAGATTATGAAACAGACCGCCTTGGAAAATAAAATTTTTAGTTACCATTATGAATAGGAAATCTTAAATTATCCTGTTACAGCTAGATCTCTATTGTAGCTGTATTACAGAGAAATTCAAGTAGAACCAAAATAAATTGCTTTCAGATTTTAGCATGAACAGAAAATATGAATTAATGGAAGAAAAAGAGAAAAGGATACTCAAATTTGATCTTCAGCCCAATTTATGAGATTCCAGATTATATATCACTGTATGTACCTGCTTCATCTTATTAAGCCTTGTTTCCCTCTTTAATGGTGGTGAAATCTCTCGTTTTGATGTAAATTGGGGAGGGGGTTTAGCTCTGATAAACCCCAAACACACCCAGTATGCCATAAACCGGGATATATGGGAACAGGAATGATTGATTCAAAGGCCATGGAAATCAATAGAAGTCTTTCCATTGGTTTGAATCATTTTTGGATTAGGCCTTACTATTTTCAGGAGCAGAAGCTTGTTTCTTCCACAATGAAAACATTTATCAGTGAGCAATTTTTCATCTTTGTGTTCAAGTGGTGACTAGTCTGGAGTCTGAACTTTGATACCTGCTCCGACAGCAGAGCAAGCTGTGCCAACACCTTTGGTTTACAAATCACTGTCAAGCTGTCAAACCAATCAGGAATTCAAAGCACCTAAGACCTTTTAAATGCTGCCAGTGTTCTGTCATGAAATACATTTAAATATTATGAAGGTTTCAGATTCAGTGTCGTTTCTTATAGTGAAGTGTTATGAGGAATTACTAATTAGCATATCCTATTATTTTTCATTTATTGGAACTATAAAAAATTAACATCTTTTAAATCAAATTCTGTATTATTCAAATTGCAGTTAGACAAGGAACACTTTTACCATGGTGAGCATGACAGTTTGCAGACCTTTAGATAACACTTGATACTGGGGTTTTCCCTCGTAGACTAACAGACTAACTAGCATTATCAAGTCAGTCTTTAAATTCAAGAAGAGAATATTATTATGTTACCAAAAAAAGAATTATCTGATGGTCTATCTAAGGATAAATAGAGCTGAGAAGAAATTTGTACAGTTCAGGACCAAGGATCCAAGTAAAGTGACTTTCTAACTGATCCAACTGGAGACTATGTAAAGCTGCTGTACCCCTGCATGACCTAAAGCTCCCTGAGGGGTTCAGAATCTGCAAACAGGGAGCAAAGCCACCTAACAATGAATAAAACCAGATAACAATGAGCAAATATCCTTGTCCTCCTTTGTCCCTGCACATTCGCTCATGAAGCACCGACCAGAAGAGCACTGGCTGCAGCAGGAATTGCTCTACCTCAACCCTCCATCACCAAAACAGCTCCTTCACATAGCAGAAGGCTCTCCAACCCACCCAGCTCATCTCATTGCAGCAGAGGACACAGGCAAAACTTTCAAGCAAATTTTCCATGCTTTGCTTGAACGACAACTTCAGAGCAGATACCAAAGGCTTCACATGTGGTGCTTGGGGACATGGTTTAGTGGTGGGTAGATTTACAGTAGGATGGTTAGGTTGAGGTTGGACTTGATGATCTTGAAGGTCTTTTCCAACCTGAGCAATTCTGTGATTCAAAACTCACACAGAAACAAAAACACTAGAAAGAGTTTTCTATCAAGAGCTTCTACATGCTGAAAACTGTTGATTATTGAATATTCACAGAGCAGCTGGAAAAGAATTCTACATTTAGGAGGAATCAGTGTTGTGCCCTCCAAGCACAAAGGGCATGTGCTAGACCTGGCATAGTGAGATGCTGTGAGGACATTCACACGTGTGTGAGAGAGAAATAGAGAAAAAAAGGGTATTTGGATGATGCAATACCAGTGACAGCAAGATATTCCTTAGATTTGAGAGAGTCAACAGAACATTCTGCAGAGGAATCACATAGAGGGACATGTCTGTTAAATGACATATAGAACTAATAATTTCCAACAAGCTAATAGTTGTAAAAATTGAATTTATGTTGAACTCCATTACAAGTAGGTGTGGTCAGCTACTAGAACATATTGTTGCATATGGACAGTGAGCACTTGGCTAATCTAAGCAAATCTTATTTTAACATGAACATCTTGCGGAAAAAAAATGAAGAGCTGACTTGATTTTTGCTTTAGCTGGTCTGCTCCCATCAGCTGCAACATTTAAACAGAGATTTCTCTGAGTAACAACTAAGCAAAAAGCCAGCAGGGAACTAAGGAAATAGAAAAATCAAACAAATTGCTGTAGTAAAGTCAAGGCGAATGTTTCCCTCTTTCTAGCTGTCCACTGCAGTCTCCATGTCTAAAATACTGTATAGTGGTAGCCATTCTATTTGCTGCCACATGCAGCTCCAACAGTAATTGCATTTTGGGTTTTGGTGATATAGTGTGATCCCATGATGTACAGGATTATAAATGAAACACCTTGTAGCAAAGCACTTCGCAAAGTGTTTAACTTTTAAATGCAGAAGTGGTTTCACCAGGATGTTGGGCTGCAGTTTGCAGTTGTATATAACACTTGGACACGCAATTGGATATTGCTCTTTGGAAGGCTTGAAAAAAAACTAGAGATAAATAGCAAGTCTAATACTTCAGGGATGAAATATTAGCACCATTGAAGTCACTAGGAATCTTGTGATTGGTTATACTTGGACCAAGATTCCACCCTAACTCTTGCAGCTTGCAGTTCTTGCAGCTTGTGAAGTTATCATAAATAAGGATATTCTCAGATATTAGGAAAAGAGATTACAAAAGCCTCAAAATAACCATCCATGTCAACAACATCTTTTCCTCTGGGGATTTCTCTCCCAGTTCTGCGACCCTAAATCTTGTGTATGTAGGAGAAGTGGGACCTCCTCCGGCAGAACTGTTCTAAAGCAAAACTGCAAGTTCAGAGAAGCAAGGGACATGTAAAATATCTTCTCAGTGATCCATGCTGATGTCATTTTTCTAGATTATGTCAGAGATCAGCATTTCACAGGCTCAGTTACAGTCACCAAGGACATTTCTGAGGATTGGTTTTATTTTTTTTATTTTTTAAGGTGGGGGGGGGGGGAGCTATTTCTCAGTTGATCTCCTTCCTTCTCACTCTGAATTTCTGAAGTGCTAGCAATGAGAAATTTTGTGTAATTCTTCTCAGGTTAATATGTGTTGATTTCTAGAAAGTTACACCAACGAGCCAATAACAGCGAAGTGCTGATCTCATGATTCACACCAGAACTAAACCAAAGGCTCCCAGCACTTGTTCTCCTGTAATTCTACCAGGTATCAGACCTGTCAGTGCTTCTGCTATTCTGGCCTGAGAAAGAAAGCAAATCTCATTGTCACAGCTATTTTAGTTAAAGCTGGGACTGCAGGGAAATATTTTTCTTTCTCTGGTTTGCTAAAGACTTCCCTTGCTACCTTGAAGAACATTTCCAAGCAGCCAATCTAGAGTAAGAGAATTATTCTGTTCACTTGAAGGATAGATTTTTATTATTTAAAATCTATCAAAACATTCATTTCTCCAAAATTGCATGAGACAAAATAAGTCATCCTGTTCATTTTTATTTCCTGAATCACAGGCTGGAAGTTTTCTTTCAGTTAAAACTTCCATTATCTTCTCCTGGCTGGACCTCCTGCTGTCTGGGTTGCATTATTCTTACTATGGATTTTTTCCAGAATATAAAGTAATGGCATTAAGTACAGAAATGCAAACTTATTTTTGAATATTCAATCTTTTTAAAGCAGATTTTCCCTCTACCACCAAAGTAGCAACAAAAAGAGCTCACCTGAGCTAGTCAAAACGTTTTCTACTTGACAAAAGCTTGTTTGAAAATACTATTTTTTGTTCTAAGCATTAGTGGGAGCAGGTTTTTTAAAGAAAAAAAAAAATAATACATCACTAAGGGGCAGTTGCTACTTTGTGGAATTATTTCTCTTTCCAAGTTTGCACTTCTCAGGCTGTATCACGATGAAACAATCTGACATAGCAATCTGATGTGGGGGAAAAAAAAAAATGGTAAGCACTCCTTGCAGTCATTATAGAAGCAGCTGTACCCAAGATCTTCACATCAGCTTACTGCCTCTTCCCTGTTGCTCAACTTCATCTGATCCCCTTATGCAGACACAGGCTGCATATTAGACAGTCTTTCCAACATGCCAAGCTGCTTCATTTTAATAAATAAAGCAGCCCATCATCAGAGCTTTTCCAGTACATGACAAAAAAAAAAAAGGTAGGAGAACTATGTGAACAGAGCTGCCAAGATCTAAACTGGATGTTGTAATCATCAGGTTATTCACTTATCTCCAAAAAGAGATTTATTTCTCAACACCATTTCAGGATCCCAGAAAAGTTTCTGAAGAAAAGCTTCCACTACTGCATTATGAGGTTTAGTGGTTTGTTTGTTTGGGGTTTCTTTCCTCTTTTAATAAAATTACTATTTTCCATTAAAAATATCAAAATAAACTATGTTTCAGCAAAAAGCCAGTGACTGACTTTATCAGCTGTGCCCAAAGCAGCGAATTGCACTCAGTGATTTTATTAATGGAGATACCAAGGAATCATTTTCTATACGATGTGGTTATGTCTACAGCCTTCCTGCATTATTTTAATATCAAAACACACCCTGAGAAACAAAGCCCTGGAGAGTCTAATTATAAATTAATCCAGTTCCCACCAAAGATCCTCGATGCCCTGTATGGATCAATAGGGAGCTGCCTTTCTGCAGTCTCAGGGTTCATGACCTGAGGATGACACTTTGGGCTAATCAAAGTGGATATGCTGGCTCTGAGCCTTCCTTCCACTGTGCCAAATTAAAAAGAAATAAATAAATAAAAAGTCACAATAAAGCATAAGGAAACTGCTGACACATTTACAATATGCCACGGGCATCTCCAGCTTGACTAAGGAGTGTATTGTAAATTAAAACACCCATTGAGACCACCTATTTCCAGTATTGTATGGGTGGGTGTTGGTGTGTACCCTTCCTGCTTCCTCTTCTGGTCTGCAAACAAAACTGCCAGCTCAGCTGGGGATACTGGAGAAACAACCATCATTTGGCTACAGATTGAAAGGTTAAATTTTAGTCCCCTTCTCGCTACAGATTGAAAGGTTAAACTTTAGTCCCCTTCTCATAGTTGCAACTGTATTTCATATCAGCCCAATTAGAAGAGAATGTGAGTATGAGGCAATTATAATTATTTCTGGTAATTATAAAGGAAAAACACAGATGTAACTATAGAACATCCCTCATTCAATGTCTTTGAAGACAAAGATCGTACTTTTGGTCTCTTTCTAGTACTGCAGCATCTGTGTTTCAGATGAGAAACCCTTACAATAATGCATCATCTGATGCTTTTTTTTTTTTAAATCTTTTTTTTATTTGAAGTGATAAGAGCCACAATTTTTCTGTCTGCTTGCAGCAAAATTGTGCGTTTCAAACATACATCCTGTTCTTTCTTAACTTGCATGCACCCCTTTGCAATCAACAGCCCTGGCTTGTGGTGACTGCAAGGGTTCAGATTTAGCCATCTCCTCTAGCACAGGGCTTTAGGCTGCTGGAATTAGTTCTTCCTTGGTTACTTTTCTAAATAAAGAGATTAAATACTGATTAAAATACTGCAACATTCTTTCTTATTATGAGAGAATTAGATGTCTGTAGTTCCGGGTATATTAAAATCTGTATCATCTCAATTAATTCCACTCAAAACACTTAATTAGTTGCAAAAGTTGCAGGTTAAAAATGGGTGTGATGGATTGTCCCAAAACTTTCTATTTTTTTTCCCCCCCTAGGCTTTGGCAAAATTACCTTACGATTTAGAATTGCCACAGTGACATTAGAGCTAGGAAGAAGGTGCAGTTTTCCTTTTACCTCGATTAAAAAAAAAAGGGGAGGGGGGGTGTATTTACTTTAGATTAATAGCATGAGTCATTGTCCTTCTTAGCTCTTCAAGGTTTGACTCACCATGTGGAGCTGAGGTCACCTGAGGCAGCAAACAAACCTTTCCTCCCACCCCCCTCCCTTGGTTACGTAATAATTAATCTGAAAAGTGACAGAGCAGGATAACAGGCTTACAGAATGATGACGTTTTCATTTGCTAATTTTTTTTTTTTTTTTTTTTAAGCAGGATTTATTCACCAAGCACCTAAAAGATACAGCTAAAAATAAATCAAGTGAGTGAGCGCTTCTCGCAGCCGTAGTTTCACACAGGCCTGTGTTTGGTGAATTTGTGGACACGTGCCATCCAAAGAGCCATTCAGCAGGTTTTTGGCTTTCAGGAAGGACAGGAAAGCTCTGCCCTTCTCCTTACAGCACAGACCTTCTGCACAACAAGCAAGAAACCTACCACAGCTGACCCTTGCAAAGCCGTTCACCCTGAAACCTAATAATCTCCGAGATACTGCATTGCCTTAATTCTTTCCTAGCTGATGAATTAAAGAGGACTTCAATTGTTGTCCCACCCAGTTATTGGCATATGCTGATGACAGGATGGTACTTGGCTATGAGCAGCTTATGTAAGTATGATGAGCAACGCCAAGGCAAACTTGTCCCTGATTCAGCATCTTTCCAGAAGTGCTTTGAGTAGCAACACCAACGATTTTAGTCGACTCAAAACTTTGAAAGCAGCCCTCTGCAAACAAGCCCTGCACCCAACACGCACCATGCAAATCATCACCGTTGCAAAACTCAGCAAGTCGAAAGAAAACACTGTTAAGTAAATAAATAAATCAACCCAGAAAGATAGACACGGCGCTATCTAGCCTCCTCTTTTCCAATTAAACACCTTAATCGTCCAAACTGTTGAACTTGCCTCTGCAGGATGCACTCAGGGAGACCCAGATTTACGGTGCCTTTCACCCAGCGTTTCACTCTGTTGTAATGCAGAGTGGAAGTGGCTTTGGCTGTAAAGCACCTTCCAGCCTCTAAGACTCGCACTTAATCAGCTACTTAAATAACACCTCGTCTCAGATGGAATGAAGCCTGTGCTCAACAAGCAGAAAGCAACACAACAAATTTACAGCCCAGTTCCACGACAGATTTGTACATAAATAAAATAAACGGGGTCTGCAGGAGTGTAGCCCAAGTTTCTCAAGATGATTTGGAAGCCTCACGGTGTCTTTAAGTAAATTTTAATCTAAAGTTTTCTGGTGAAACGAAACATGGATTGTTTTTAACCTCTGTAGCTAAACAGACGGGGGTGGGGGGAGGGAGCAGATACATTATTGATTTAATCACATGCATGAAAATAAAAGTTGTGCTTATCTCATTCCATTAGGATTTTATCCCCCAAGAGCTGTTTCGAGTTAGCCAGCCCGGGACAAAGCCCACACTTGGCACAGTCTTCAACCAAATAAAAGTAATATCTACTGAACCTGACAAAGACATTACAGCCTTTAGAATAGCAAGTGTTCTTCTGGAGATATTTCACTTCAGATAAAACTCCAATTAGCTGATGAGTTCCAAGCAGCAGAGATGCGGGGATACCTGGTCGGGACAACCCTTGGTCGGTCCTAGGGGGAAGGCAACGAGGCAGCAGCAGCCGCCTGAAAACTTGCCTTTAAATTCAATTAAAAGTCCAGACCACAAAAGAAT
>JANIJG010006573.1:0-33560 GCA_024611175.1 Megaceryle torquata
AGTGTGTATTATATGAATGCTTCATTGTTATGATCTTGCATGTTATTTGCTACTCTACGGCTAAAGGGAAACATCATGGCCCCAATGTCTTTAGTTTCTTTTTCTTAAAGGTTAACATTATGTTGCCTTTTTTTTTTTTTTTTTCCCCCTAAATGTATATATACATAGACATCTGTGAAAGCACCTCTCCTGCCTTTTTATTTAGATGAACTCTTTAACACTCATTAGTTTCACAGTGGGGAAATCAAGTTGAAATCACAGCTGATTTTCTGTTTTTCCTAATCTTTCTTGAAAACACTTTAAAAATGTTGGTTTAAAAAATATTTTAATTATTAAACACATTTTAGGATTACCTATGGGATAAAAATATGCCTATCACTTTCAATTGTGAAATTAATGTAATAACATTTCTCTCCAGTCACGATATTCCCTTGATCGGCACCACTGTACTGTACAGAGACCAAAAGCACTCATCCTGCCTCCTTAATTCTGTTACCACTTATGTATTGTTGCTACAGGTACAGTATGGTAGGAAGAGTAGAATTTATCAGAGCAGGAAAGGATGGGGGACATGTAGCCTGGCTGCTTCTCAGGGCTACTTGCCAGGCATTTTGCCACATCATGCTTCAGCATCTTCATGGCTGCTTCAGTCTCTTCCTCATGATACCAGCATGGCCCTCTGCCTTACTGGTCTTGATTTCCCTATGAGGCTTCAAATCATGCAGTACATCTTTTACACTAGCTATCAAATTTACCTTTGCGACATGTATGAGCTTCTTTGCATTTCTTATTCTAGATTTTTAGTAGTATTTCAAATAGTATTAAACACAATTAGAACCACTTCATTTTCATACTTAAATATTTCTTCTTTCTTTTTAGGAGTCTGAGGCTTGCTCAGAGTTTGTGAAGTGTTTCTGAGTCCTAAGTATGAAAACATTTTAGATTTCCAAAGTTCAGTTTACCATTATAATGTTATTCAAAAATATGATGTTCACGTGTCTCACTAGAAATGCTAGTAGAAAAAATTCTGAAAAACCACCTCTCTCTATAACCCTCATTTTATATCCCTCTGTGAAGTATCCAATCAGATAAAAATTAGAAATCCACATTTCTAGGTGATGGACTTATTCCTTTATTGAATGTCACATTCTTAGTTGTGCTAGAAGTTCCGTAATAGTGAAGTAAGGAGACTCCAGTGTTGGATATGAGCTTTAGCTTCATTTACACCACCCTTTCATCTGGGGAAGAATACTTTCTAATTACTTGTTTTTCAGATCACTCATGGCCTTTGCATCCATGCTGAGTGGAGATTACACTCCTCTATTAGCCCTTTTAAGGTCCAAGGAATGCCAGCCATGCCATGTGTGAGCAATCTGCAGGCACCATTAGCACTGCCTGAGTAGCTCTTGATAACACTCCCTATGAAGTCAATTAAAGACGTCAGGGGGTAGGCTGGACTGCTTTTTACTAACAACTTTCGTTAGGGGGTGGGGGATGGGGAGCTTGAACAGGTGATTTTAAAGTTTTTTAAATAGGAAATGGCAAAATTTCCCAGACTAGCTTTTTCCATTGTTTGGCATTCATTTATTTATTTTTCCTTCATTTCTCTTTGATTCCCTTTTCTGTTACTACAACAAATGTCTGACAGATATGCCATTTTACAAAGTCTGAAAGAAGCAATAAATATAAATTTCAACAAAAGAAATCTAGACAGACAGTAAATACAACAAGAATCAGATTAACAGTTCATAAGTGAAAGGAAGTCTTGGGCAGTCATTTTTCAGAGGATACTCCGATCACAAACAACCCTTCTTGTCATGATTTGGGCTCAGCTGAGGACGTTCACCCTTTTATAATAATTTTTATAACTGTGCAGTTTGGGAAATGTGAAAGCTTATAAATATTCAGGAATATAAAAGTATGGAAAAAAAAAAAAAAAGTAGAATGTGTTTTAATTGTTCCTGTGTTTACATATAAGCTTCTAGCAGTTGTGAATTAGATATTGGTACAGACTACAGCAGTAAAGCTGGTGTGTGGTGTTGAGCATACGTATTTTCAATGGTGATGCTAAGTATCACTGGCAGTTAACTCCTAAGGTGTTCCCTCAAGAATAGGTGTTTAATAAAAGAAATTTAAAATACAGAATAAGTTACATTTAAGCTGTAACAATTTGCAAATTTGAAACACAATTACTATTTTTGCATGGTTTGAAATAAAAGGTGAGGGCAAGTATTGTTGCTCACTAATGAACCTCATTTTGTAACGATTGCTCAGAAATATTAGTAAAGGAGAAACATAGAAATAGTTTTCTTTTTCATAGCAATAGATCCAGTTTGTGGTTCTTTCTGATGCGTTTCTTTTTGGGTTTTATCTTGCTTTGGTTTGTTTGGTTTGGTTGTGTTTTGTTTTCTTTCTGATGTATGTGATTTTTTTTCATTATTATGTTACAGATTTTCTAACAGAATATGGGAATATACAGTTCAGCTTTCCTCTTCCAAGGTTTTGCTTTGAGTAAATACAGTGAAAGCCTGAGTCTTAAACTGAGCCAGGTTATGTATTTGTGATCTAAGAATCATCATTATGAGATTAATTCCAAGCTGGCAATGGAAGGTCTTCCAATGTTTTTGAAGAAATGTTTTTCCCTGGTATGGGCATTGTATCACTCAAGTCTCTTTAGTCTTGACATGGAGTAAAAATGAAAACAAAACTGCCAAATGCCTATTCAGGTCTTCAGTTTTCTTTATATGACTCACAAGGTATTCAGGTGTCCTTTTGAAAAATAAATTCATTTTGCTAAAAGTCATCTTCCCTTTTAACAGGAAAAGATTTCATGCATTTTGAAATGACCGTCATATCATATCATATCATATCATATCATATCATATCATATCATATCATATCATATCATATCATATCATATCATATCATCATATCATATCATATATCATATCACAAAAGAGTACAAAACACTGCTTGTATCTGGTAGTTATTTTGCTACAAGTTAAAAACTAGCCTAAAATGGTTAGTGTAAATTCTTCAAGCATTTTCAGTTCACAGCAGCACATCACTTACATTAAAGCTCCCATCCTGTCCTGCTGGTGAGCGTGTCTCATCTCACTACAGCTTCACTCTCCCCACAGCAGCAGGGGGATGCAGAGAACAAAATCACTCAGGCAACAAGAAAGCAGTATTTCTCTATGTTTCTCTTTTAAAATAAAATATATCAGCTCTGAATTAAAATGGATGTGCTCATAAAATTAATATACTAGAACAGTTCCCATTTTTGAGCTTTGTATATTCATAGTTCCGATTTCACAAATCACTAATATCAGTTGTGCTTACATCTTTCTGATAAACTCTATCTCTAACAAATTGTATTTGATAGACTAGCCATCCCTCCCACATATAGCAATTGAAAACTGGGACTTTAGTACATTTTTAACGTATTTTTACAGCCTTTGTTGCTTGTTGTTCAATTTACACAGCACTTATCTAGGGAAAAGCTAATAAATATAATAGGTAATTACTTCTGGTTTTGTTCTGCTGTGTTGTGTTTTGTTTTTTTCTCAGTGTACCATCTATCTTCTTTTTGATATTTATGGTATCTCATTCCCATTTAATTTTACTTAGTCAATACAGGGAAATACAATGGAGAGGGTTTTCAACATTAATACCTATTATGCCAGTTCCATATTTCAGAATTATTCATTTCCAGCCATCTAGCTGAATGTTTATGAGAAATTACTTATCTGATAGTGTGTGCAATAAAGATAAAATGAGAGATTGTTTACTCAGCTAAAAAGACAGATTATTTGTTTTGCTTTGAAATAGCTGAGAACATGACATTTAAATTAGTGTAGAAACAGGAATGTTCATCTCCATCAGAAGGGTTTGACTCATTAAAGGAGTACCAAAAGCAAATTTAGAAATATGACCTGACTTACCGTATCAAACAACACTTTTCAGCCTACACACTGATATCTTGCTGAATAACTATCCTGGATTTATTTTCATCAACTTTAAGATACACATTATAGAATTTTAATTTGGACCACTGTGTGAGGAAGTATACAAAGTACATAGAGGAGATTGTTAAAATCTATGAGACTGATTTATTTAAATAATCAAACAAGTGAACAAAAGAAGTTTGATACTACATTTACATCTGGGAACTGAGATCAGTTAGTTGTCCAGACTCACACAGGAAAACGATGGTAAACCAGGTAAATTGACTCTATTTTGTACCAGCTTGATACCACAGGAATGCTTTCCTGTTACATATAAATGGATTTTTTAACTTATATGGGGAGGCAACAAAGGTTGATTCATGCAACAGATGCTGAAAATGTTAAATCTAGTTAGTACTTCAGTTTTATTCTCTATATTATTTTTGGTTTAGTCTATTATTCTCTACTAATGGTACAGAGGTTGTAAGAGTATAGACCACTTTTCTCTGCTGCTCCCCTTTCACTGACATGTGTAATCTGCTGCATCCATATTTAAGCTTAATTGGGTCTTTTTAGCCTGCAGAAGACTGAGAGAGCATTGTACCAATGTCTGTAAATACCTAAAGGATAGGGGGTCAGGAGGATGGGGCCAGTCTCTTTTCGGTGATGCCTGAGTGATAGGACAAGGGACAATAGGTACAAACAAGAACACAGGAAGTTCCACTTAAACATAAGGAGAAACTTCTTTCCTGTGAGGGTGACAGAGCACTGGAACAGGCTGCCCAGAGAGGTTGTGGAGTCTCCTTCCCTGAAGAATTTCAAAACTTGCCTGGATCTATTCTTGTGTGGCCTGCCCTCAGTGATCCTGCTCTGTCAGGGGGGATTGGACTTGATGATCTCCAGAGGTCCCTTCCAACCCCTACCATTCAGTGATTCTGTGATTCTGTCTCTTTGGTATGCTAGTGAACTTTCACACCAAGTTGGAAAATCCATGTTGGGTGCATTGTGATGCATGTATATTAAAAAAAAACCAAACAAACAAAAAATCTTTTTTATAGAAGTGGAAATAATATTTGAAAACCATAGAAAAGAACAGTGATTGATTTTATATTAATACTTCAAGGACATATAGATACTTCAATACTGCATACCCTGGCAAGGTATGCCAGTTTTTCTAGTAACTCTTCTTTGGCAGTTAAAATGAAAGTTAGCAAAATATCTTCAATGGTAATGTCATATGGGAAATAATGGACGCTAGACATTTATAATGCTAAGGTTACTGAGAAGATTGTTTCTTGTCTGTGGTAAACAATTACTTGAATTGTGCTGTTTACTTCCAGCTTTTGACTGTTTTGTCAATACCTTTTTACTTGCTACTTTGAGGAGAGATGTTGAAAACAAGCCTGGACCTTTAACTTTCAAGTTGAATTTCTCTAAACCAGCACAGCAATTTATCCGAATAGAAATTCTTAAAATAAATGTGATAAGGCTTATATGTTAAGTATAAATCTATTAACCACATATCTAACCATAATAATATCAACCACTATATGGCAGACAAATCCTACTCCTGATGCACATACTTGGCCAGAGTTTTATTATTGCCTTGCTCTGACAGTGAAACACAGAAAGATGGCACACAATTAGCAGGACTGTGCAAGGGATGTCCTTTTGCCTTAGAGCTAGGACAGTCCCCGTCAAGAAGAAAAGCAGGAAAGCAGGGGTGAAGTTACAACACTGCTGTATAATCAGTATCCTGGCTTGGAACATGACTTAGGGCAGATTCTTAGTTACTCTGTCAGACACCACATCTAGGTCCCAGCTGACCTTTGTGCAGTTATTCTGTCATGTGCAAGTGTATAGTAACAATAAGTGATGAAAATTATAGTAAGGTTTTGCACTTGAAAGGCACCTGCATAATTCCTGGTTGTCCCTGGTGTTCAAAAATGATTGGAGGAATATTATATGACTTAGTTAGGAAGTCTGACTTGTAAAATATATTGGTGGTGATTTTAGTATATTATTTCATAACAGAAATTTGAGATGGGCTTACATTTTTATGGATTTTAATGTCAATTCAGGTATCACTGTTACTTGATTCTGCAAACTGTATCAACAAGAACACTTCTCCCAGTTGAAAAAAACAACAGGGAGTAAGCAAGAACATAAAATTATTTTTAGAAAATGCATTTTTAATTACTGAACTGCTTAATTATTGAGTACTACTGAAAATATCCTGTGAACCTCATCACTATGCAAATGCATTCAGTTTTAGAAACAATTAAATGATAATAAAGCATTCTTCTTTCTTTTGCAACATATTACTGTAATGAAGCTGTTACCTCTCAGTGTGCATTTTAATGAGTTTTAAGTAACATTTTAATGAGCTCAACATTACCATAAACCCAAGGTTTAGACAAAATTGAATTTACTGGGAAAAGGGAAGGGTTCATTAAGAGTTAATTATATAGTTTAAGAAGAAATATAATTCATTTTATGATGGCCCATCAACCAAGAATCCAGCTGTAGATCTGTACTTTTAATAGGTGTAGAAATGCCATTATTATATTGACATAAATACACGAGTTTGTACTCTACTGCTCAGGTTTCCAATGAAGGTTTCTGTGCTGAAATCCCTGGGTCAACTTTGTTCTTATCCAGCTCTTTATTACATCTGAGGAGAAAAAATAGCAAGCTTTGTATTACTGTTCTGTAATTCCACCTACAATTTTTATAAACAGCATGAACAGTGAAAGCAAAGTTTAGTGGATTTACCATTGCCAGTAGTATCTGAAGGAAGGTTATGACTAAAAGTCTTGAGTTTATTATTTTTAAAGGAACTCGTATAAATTTGAATCTAAATTGCCAGCTTTACTGACATACCCATTCTAACAGTGATCTGTTGAATGTCTGCAGCCCAGGCTGCTTGGTGCCCAGAAATTGCAGGTAAATTCCTATGCAACACCTCTACACCGGATGCACTGTATGTTCAGATGGACATTCAGGTGTTCAGGCCCTGAACAATGCAGGGGTACACTGCTTATGCTCAATCAGTTCAGTTGCACATTGGATTTACTGCTTTGCATCTGTCAATCTTGGCATTTCTGTTCAATCGCTTGAAACAGTATGGAGGGTTGTAGCTTAGAGCCCTGAGATGTCCCATTAGAAAAGAAAAAGAAACAAATTTTACAATCTTAACCAAAGCATTGGTTGCATCAACTTAATATAGTGCTCTCCTGTTCATAGGATAGCTCTGTGATCTGCTACTAAAAAAAAAACAACCCAGAACACCCCAAAACCAACCAACCAACCAAAAAAAAACCAACCACCCAACCAACCAAAAAAAAAAAACCAAAAAACCCAAACAAAACCAAAACAAACAAAAAAAAACCCACCAAAAAACCCCCACAAAACAGTATGTATTTCTCTTGATGTCACAACCTTTTGGTGGGGTAAATGAATCCCCGGGGGGATCGAAAGTTGCAGTAAAATGGGGGTTTATCTCCTGTACTGTGCTGTTGTGGTGGAAAGAGCATTCTAGCAAGTGTCTGTTTGAGAGAGGAATCATGAGCTGTGGTCAGCAATTAGGCCTGCTTAGTTCCATCACTCCTGCATGTGCCAAACCCAAAGGTGTGCCCTAAGAGTGGCAATTCTGACTGCTGAGCTTCAAAATGCTAAGATGAACCTGCAGACCTACACAAGAAGGATGATTCCTTACAACAGAAGTCAAGGTACTACTGATGGCATTCAAAAAGGAAGTCTAATTAGTATCTTGGATTGAATAGGTGCTCAAAAGAAAGTGCAAAGAAGAGCTATTAAGCAGGTAATAAATTCTGAATATGACAGGAAGAAAGCAAAGTGCCACTGAATGTGTAATTATGAGCCATATTGTACTAGAGTTCCATTTGTTCATCAGCAGAAGTGTTTCCATCTCTTCTGAGTTGTTTCCAGCTGATCCATCTGTTGCTAAGGAAGGAAGGAAGCCCCAGTGAACAGAACTAAATTGCAAAAATTGAACCTGTACCAACTATTAGCTGAGCATTGTTTAGTGCCCCATGTTTTCTTCCCCAGCTCACTTCTTTGTATGAATGTGGCAGCACAGCCAACCATGTGGAAGTCTTCAGAGAGAAACTGAAAATGTTCTTCACCTACATCTGGAGTTGTTCACAAAAGGAGGAGCAGAGCTACAGAGGTCCTCCTCAAGGGAGAGGTTAATTCAATTTGCCTTAATTGAAGCTGCACAAGCAAACTAGAGAATATTTCCAGTTCTCCTGGCCTCAGAGAAATCCCACAGCATGCACTGGTTATATGAACTATTGTATTTTATATATTCCTTATTCTAAATATAGGGAAATACAATGAATAGCTTAACAATACATTTTACTTGATGGAAAATCTGGTTTAAGTAGTACTATTGTCTCTTAGCCACTTATTTCCTTTGCCTGTGATAGCTCTCAGCTGCTTATGGAGCCAAACTGTGAACTGGGTCAGTAGAGTGATCTGGGTTAAAAATCCTCCAAACAGAAGATTCCCCCTCCCCCCCCCCCAATTGTCATGGCAGAAAATGTTTGTACTACTTGGCTTAAAATCTGTCCCAGGTGAATACTGTGGCAGGCTAAAAAATTCCCTTCATCCAATCCTCTCTAGTCTAATAATCTGTTCTGCCTACTTCAATATTATACTTTGTCTATCATATGGTGCTTGAATACTTTATCTTGTCAGTATAGCCTCTTGTTTTCTAATGCAATTGAAGAATGACAGTAACTATATAAATGTACACAAATCTTTTGTGGGAGTTACAGACACAGGTCCTATGTGTCTAGTTAAACTCCATGCTAAGGAGGAGTGAAATGAGTGACTTAAATGCGCCAGGAGGTTCCCATTTCAAATAATACCTATTTCAATAGGTATTAAATGCTCCTGTGCTGGAATAGATTATTTGTTACACTAGTATTTTATGTACAAAAAGCCAAAGGAAGAGGAAAGATTGTAAAAATTATTTCTTATTCTAATTGTGTGATTCACAGACGTCTTTTGGGCACTTATGAGGAATATGAGCCCTTCATCCAAAGGACTACTGCACTCATTGAAGGCTATTTTACAGACATGTCTCAATTTGTTTCTTCTGTATAGTCTGGGGTAAACACGTATATTTGAGTTGTGCTGTTTCCCCCTTGTCTCTTCTTTTAAAACCATCAGCAGAAGCATAGTTACCCTGATTTTCTCTTGTACTGAACTTCCAGAGCAATATTCAGCACCAAGGGTTTAGAAGGATGTGTGGCATGTGGGGGATTTATTATATTCCTCTAGTTTTAGTGTACCGTTCATTTTTCTATTATGCATAATCTGTTGTACGTGAAATAGCACTTTGGGAAAATGGTATCACTTAGAAAAAAAGGACTGTTTCACCTTTACTGCAAATCAAAACATTAGGCTACTGTATTTTCAACAGCATGTCTGGGAGCTGGTGTAACCGCTCAGCTGAAGGTCATTTTGAGTCTCAGGCACAGTATAGTGTGACTGGAGGGTGGAGCTGGACACCCAGGTTTTGGTCTCCCTCCGGGTGCTGAAGCTTCCCTTTCAAAATTGTTGCTTCAGGCTATTATGGTTGGTCTTTGCTCCTGCTTTTTTTTTTTTTTTTTTCTTTCCTCTTGCATGATGAACTGAATAATAATGAGTGCAATGTGAACTCATATTCTTTTTGTCTTCTGAAAATAAGTTGGAGAATTATATTCCTATTATATTGATGTTATTCCTTATGCTATTGGAGCAGATCAAAACTGCAAAATATTTCCTGTAAATTATGCTTATCTCTTTTTTGTTTTGCGTAAAATCACAAATTTGGGGGCTTTCTTTCCGTGTTTAGACCATAGAAAGCTACTAGTTTATCTAATTGTTTGTGGATTATTTCCTAGTTGGTAGCATCTTGACAGAATTCAAATGACTGTCGTAAGAGCGTTTAATATAGGGTCTACATATCCCATTGCTCCTCAGTTCTTTAGAGCTCTCGGAACTGAAATTCATTATGACAAATGATATAATGGTAAGTAGTAGATAAATTATTTTGCAGTGTTCAAGAAAAATCCAGAAAAATTGTCATCTAACATTTTTGGTCAGCTGTTAAATTTGAATGGAGCCTTTTGTGAAGGAAGAATCTAGTGATGAAATTTCAAAAAAACCCTCAACACTTGAACACTGGAAAAAAAAATGTTCTTACTGTCCTCAGAGATGGTAGAGTTGGAGTGTTAACGAACAACATCTTTGCTTTTTAAATTTATTGTGGAGTATTAAAATAATAGTGAATTAAAATAATATGCAATCATAAGTGGTAGAGGAGTTTTAGGGGGTGGGGTTTTGCTGTAAATTCTTGGAAAGGGGGTGCCAAATATGGCTGGAGCAGTGAGCACACATATTGGTGACTTGTAGCCTTCTGCCATCCCGTTCCCTGTGGCTCCCTTACAGTTCGTCCTTCACATGGTTCTGATTTTCCACTAGCTTCAAATGACTGGGTATGTCTCAGTGACAGCCGTGCAAACACATTTTATGCATTTCCATTTTCCAGTCTCGATTTGCTGGGACAAATTCTAAAAAAAGTGAAATCAGTCAAGCCCTTCAGAAGGGTAACAATTAAAGAAGGCACACTGGGATCTGGTCCAGCAGGGAATGCCACTGCTGAGCCTGTGTACAATGATATCCCATTTGTGGGATAGAGGACATGAGACCAGCCAGACCTATAGAGCAGACCTGTTTAAACGGCATCTGGCAAGCACCTCAAAACAGCCTATTGACATGAGGACTGTTTGCAGAATGGGAAGTGAGGTATTAAAGAAGCAGCAGACGGTTCCCACTGGTTCTGTGTACCAGCTGTGGATGCATCTCATGCTCCGTATCTGATGAAGTGTGGCTGCACAGTCCCTTTGCAATGGAGTTATGAAAGCTTATTAAGAAATATGTGCCTTGCTATGTCTGCTCAGATAACTCATTTTCAAGCTGACTTCTGAAGGGAGCAGAGCAACACAAAAGCCCTTACAACAACAACAACAAAAAAAGTCTGAATAGATGAGTTTTAGCTTATAATTAACAGATAAAGCTTAATAGAGACCAGGGTTAGGCACAGAGGTTGGAGGGATGGAAGGAAGAGAATTCCTATGTTGGGCAACAGCCTATTTTGTTTGATGCTTTGCCTAATGTGCCTAAAGTATAGCAGTAATGTGACAGTGACCCCCTGCCAAGATGGGAAAGCATCCCAGCTGTTGTGTATGTGTTGTGCATGTGTACACAAGAAGTTTATTAGAGGCTATTCACACTTCAGTGGAGCTCAGAGATTGCAGTCTGTATTATATTGGTTAAATGAAGCATATAACATTTTATATTTCTCATACAAGAAATACTCATTCCTTTGTATTTGTTTTCCTGATTCTCATCTGTTCTTATTCCTTTGTTTTACTGAGGGGGCACATGTATATTTTAGGTGTTTTGGCTGGGCCTGAACTGGAAACCCAGGGGACTGAAGCAGCTAAAGTGGTTGCAGAAGAACCAGCTTCAGTCTGGAAACAGAAGAAATACTATTACTCACTGCTGTGTTGAACTCTAGGTAGCATTCTTTAGACTGAGCGCAGTGCTGCAGGTACCTGACAGCACTGCTTTTGTACTCACAACAGTAAACCTGTATGCTATTTTACTGTGGTGTCTGAACTTACTAATTAAATCTGTACTTTCTGGGGAATCTCTGTGCTGTACTGTGTACAATGCAGTTTTACCGTGCTTTTCTGAAGCACCTCATGAAATAGTCCCACCTGAAATTCATTCTTACGTCTCTGGCAGTAACATTTGAGGCTTTTTGGATGCTATTGCTTTTGAAGGTTGTTTTTATATTTCTAATTCCATTAAGTTTGAGGTGGTTACTTTGTTTTGGTTTTAATTTTGTTTATTAGAACCTAAGAATGGCTGTACTGTAGGAGAGCAAAGTTCTATTCAGTATGGTCTGCCCTTTTTTCTGACAGTAGCCTACGAAGGATTCTGGAGGACTGCCTCTTCTACCAAACATCGTCTTCCATGCTACATTGCTGGGAGAGAATCACAGTTCATGTTATTTGAAGGGTCTTCTAGTGCTTTTGGCAGAACTAGTCCCATATTCTTAATCCAAAGACGATATGCTGGCATGCAAATGACAGTGAAAGTACACTACTTCAGTTGTGATATGTGTTGTTTTTTGAAGCTGTGCTTGGTTACACATCTGATATTCACATTAGCTGAGAAAAAATAAATTACTTGCCCATGATTTTCTGAATATGTAGTCAATTATATGTGAAAAGCATGTGAACTCTAACGTTGGACTTGAGTTTAAAGGATCATTAAATAACTGTTCTGGTGAACTGCTAAATGCCTGATCCTTGTTAAATCTTAAGACTTAAAACACACCATGCGTGTTTTTCAAAGTTCATTGTCTGCGACTATGGTATCAGTTCTAGAAAGCTTCTGAACTTTTAGGCAAGTAATAGGGTTTTTACTTTGAATGAAATAGACTTCTTGGTAACGTCTCTCTTGTTAGCATTAGCAATCTGTGCAGTTCATTCATCAAGACTGATTATGCTTAAAGAATAAGAAAAAAGAAATCTGCTCTGCATCCTAGAGAAAATTTTTCAACTTATTACGTTGTATAGCTTTGGATTTCTGAAATTACTTAAATGTGGTCTTCAGGATATTTGCATTCAGAAAGAATAGTTGGTTATGCTTATTGCTTCCCTTTGCCTTTCTTGATTGTCAAAACACAGTGATGCTTTTGAAGATTTATAGCAGATGGGTAATGAGATCGCTGACTGTTAACTGCAGCATTCAGAATTTGTTGGTGGAAGGAGGTGTGAATTTAAAAAAGAGAGAAGGTTATTGGGGTGTCATTGCATTGAGGACAGGTGATAGAACTTTGTTTTAAATAAGGAAGCTACAACATTTTATGTTCCAAGTTAGAAAAATCTTCACTCTTCATGCTCTCTAGTAGTCAAATATAATCTTTTAAGAATAAAATCTGGAGATGTCAGATTGCATTCAAGTGATCACAGTGAATCACAAGAAAGGCAAGGACATTACACAATTTTCCTGTAATTATATTCAAGCTGCATTGCATATGCTTAATTCAGCACAGATAGCATCCTTTACAAAATCAGAAACAAATCATAAGCTAATGTCTGCAGTAGCTATCAGTTGTATACCTGTGTAATTGTATAAAAGGGAAAATAGGTCATCAGTGCCCTTAGTTGGGTTAACTGTTGAAGAAAGATTTTGAAGTCTGACTCTTGCAGCGTGTGCTGTAAATAAGAAGGGAAAAAGCCTATCTTCTTTCCTGACCTTTGTGCAATTAGCTACTTGGGGTACACCTCAGACAGAAATTTAGAGGAGAGGAAAATAGAGTATCTGCCTCCCACCGACTCCATTTGGAATCTGTCTACTTGTCAGTGTCGGTTCATGCACCTGATCTCTAACACTGTAATCTCTGTTCACCTGGTTTAATAGAGTCTGTGTTTAGAAGCAAGGGTCTCCACTTTCATGTTTAAACGTTAATGCTCATCACAAAATCGGAATTCTGTAAATGTTTACGTCTGTATGTATGAGCTGTTAGAAGTTCTAAAGGATGTGTCAAAATGGAGTGTTTTTTCCAGATTTTGGTTATTGCTGAGGCCTGAGAATGAAGCGCAATCTACCTTTAACTGTTAATATTGAGTAAGTTACTGAGTTCAGAAGCACATGAAATACTGAGTGAGAAAAAGGGATGAAGCCAAAGAAAGTTGCTGAATCTGCAAGGAAGAATATTCTCCTTTTGTTTCTTGATGCAGGTATCTCCCTGCTGCACTCTTCCTCACTTTGATTTCTAGGGACCCTGCTAATCAAACATTGTTGAAACTGATGGACTCTCTGAAAATATAGTAACACCTCTGAAAATTGATGTTGTAGATTTGGGACCTCATTTTTAAGTAAAGTCTGAACATTCTGAGTCATGATAAATTACCTAGCATTCCTATTCCCTAGGCAATATTTGCATCATGAGATAGGTGAAGGATGGGAAAAAGAACAGGAGGAGAAAAAAGTATAGTTCCTTACTTTTAAAAAAAAAAAAAAAAGATGGCAGCTCTTCCCAGGTGGTGCACATGCAGAGGGAGCTCAGGATCTCCCTGCGATTCTTGCCTAGGACCACTGCTTAGGCTGTGATTTTAATTTTTTTTTATTTTTCCTTACAAAATGTGACAGAAACAGTTTCTGTAACAAAGAGGTAGTCAGAAGCATCTTCAAACAAAGTGTATTATTATTCTTCATGAGGAAGGTTGTCTGTGACCCCTCGTTTTTTTTCTGTCACCCTTTTTCAGCAGGTAATGCTGGCTTGGTCAGGGACCATTTCAGTAGATCATACATATTAGCCAAGTTCTAAAATACCCCCCTGCACTGTACACTACCTCAAGTATAATAATCCTTTAATCTCCCGACTGCATGACATCTGGGCAGTTATTTGACATAATAGTTGATGTTGATTGTACATATCAGTACATATTGAGAGGAGAGTAGTGCCAAACCAGTGGTGGAGAGATGAAGATTTAGGAAAATGCCCATGGGGCAGTGCCTTGGATCAGGGAACACCTACCTGCGAGTGGCAGGTGACCAACCTGACACTGATGTGGCTGTGTAAAATCTTTATATGAGAATAATACTATAATGAAATAAGCACAAAGAGAGTAAGAGAGGGAAGATAAACCACCAGGACCCAAGTTACAGAAGCACACTAATATTTACTCAGTATTTCTTTATACCCTTCAGTCAGCACGACAAATGTAGTGGTGTTTTATGGCATTATCATTCACAGAAAAAGGCAAAAGATAGTCTTTTCCTGCATCACACCCCCAGTAATCTCAGATGTTCACTGTGCACGCTGGGGGGAGGAGGTGGAGAGCCGAGTTCTGGTGGGAGAAGAATGCAATTATCCCAAAGCCTCCTGACAGCCATCCACTTCTTCCTTCCAGCTTAGCTGCTCTGACCACAGGCTGGGGGCTCGTGGGACATGGACCAGATTGAAAAAGTGGAAGCAGACAGATGGTTATTTGTAATCATCATGTAAATGTAAATCCTGTAAAAATGTTTTCTTTCTAAGGACCTGAAAGCTGCTGTAGTGGAAAGCAGGATTAAGACATGGATATCTATCCCAGAATAATTTTGACCCCACCACCTCGCCTCCTACTTCATAAACATCCTGGGTTTTTATCTATGCTTCCTTTAAACAAATTGCTGGAGCCTTGGTCAAGGAAATTAATTCAGTTTCCATGTAATTCCCTGAGTTTATAAGCATCCGTTTGACCAAGGTCTGGATTTGGGCCTAAGCTGGCAGGTGCTCATAAGCAGTTTCCCTGGTAGCAGGGACTCCTTTATTCCAACAGTGCCTGCGAGTGTTTATCTCAGCTGGTACTAGATGTGCTTGCTTTCCATGATTATGCTCGTGGGTACCTGTAAATGGCCATACAGGACTTTGTGTGCCTTAAAGGCTGACGTGACAGTTCTCAGACATCTATCTTGTTTGAGCAGCATCAGCTTGTTCAAGCTACAAAGAGCCCGATCAAACTTTAATTATCTTTTGTCTGCAGCACCATTGTAGGCTGTGTGTATGACTTAGCTGTCCTTTCCAGCTCTCTGGTCCCCTGATGCCTTTCCAGACAGTGAGGTGTAGCCATCCAGAAGCTTTTGCCCTTCCAAGGCTTTGTCTCTTGAATCATGAGGATGTTTGTGCTGCTGTTGGGCTGGCAGAGGAGAGCAGCTCCCTTCCACATTGCCATCACTGCTGTTGGGGCTGTGTGGCAGCCTCCGGGGTCCTGTTCTCTGAGGAGACTAGGTGCATTGCAGTCACAGCGTGAATTGCATCCCAGGACGGAATGCTGGAGATCTTCCTCTTTGGCATCCCCTGTGAAATACAGAGTAACACACTTACAAGCACAAAGGGAGCTGTGTAACATGTTAAAGTTGGAATAAGGCAAAATAAGAAAATGGGATGAAGATGAGAAGCCTCAGGGCAACATTTCACCACTTGTGCTGAATTTTTAAAATGCTAGTATTTGTACCCTGCCAAGAGGACCCTGAGGAGGGCTGGCTTCTGAAGTGAACAAAAGCCTCTTGCCAGCCACTGTGTGAAGAAAATTATCTGCTCAGGCACACTAATAGTTATTTGGAAGTACCCAGCATTTGTGGATAATTGGTTGAGGAATATTCTGCAGCTCTCAACCATTTTTCTGTTTTCACAGATGATTGTGCCATTAGATATGGTGAATGCACTAAGCTGTGCTGCAACTTTTCCATTTACTCTGCTAATAAGTGTGAACTCAACTTCCAGTTGATGCTTTCTTCCTTGTGTGGCTTTCTGTGCCACCAGAGTGGGACAGCTCAGCTTGCTAGCTCACACACTCGCCTCTGTATGTGCCTTTCCTCTTCCCTGTGCTTCCTCTCTCAGGGTGATGTTTGGATGTGGCAGGATGGCTGCACTGAATCCTGCACTGATCAGGTTAACATCTGTGTTTTTCATTATCATTGTTATATTGCATTAAAAGCACTGAATCACAGGAACAGCAGCCCATGCCACCTTCTTTACCTTGTTTTTCTCTCTGCATTTATTCTTACTCTTTTCCTTCCTTTACCTGACATTTTGTTTTCACTCTCCCTAAATTTAGTTTTCCCTCTCTTCCTCTCTGAGCTATTTTCTCTCTTTAATTTATATTCCCCACATTTTTCTCTTATCTTTGTCTTTCTATCCCTGCTTCATTTTTTCCCTATTTCATTTTTCTCCAGCCATTTTTTGTTTTTCAAAACACTGAATGCTTTAGATGGAAATGGTGAGATATATCTATTCAAGATTCGCATATCTGCTGAGGTACAGAGCAAGATGAAATAAACCCAGTAGCATCAATTTTGTCTTCCATTCAAGCCAAATTTCCAGTAAGACTTGGGTAAAGGAATGTGATAAAATCACATCACCTCTTAGCCTCATATTCTGAGGCTGATTGGAACCTTACACAGTTGCTGGGATGATTCAGAGAAAGTTAATGTAATTTGCTGTGTATCACCCCAAGAAACTATATTTGTCAGCTTCATATAGCACTGTGAAATGTTCAAGGAAAATGCTTTCCTTAATACTGCTGCCAAGATTAGGAGTCAGGAGTATAAAGTCATTATGTTGTGGGATCTGCTGATTTTCTGGGGATTTTCCACTAGTGGATTTGTACTGAAGTTCTGTAGTTGTACAAAGAGTCAAGCCAGTAAAAATTAATATTTATTTTGTGTGTACTAATAATGGAAGAACTTAATGTTTATCCATTTGCCAGTTATATGAAAGAGGTCACAGCATTGCCTAGAAGTACTTTTTCTTCCAGCATATCTTAGTGATCATAGAGATAGATGAAGGTGCTTCCTAAAATAGGTAATTCTGTAAGACTTTTTTTTTTATTTTTGGTTCTTTCCCTGAAATTGGTGTGGTATTAGCTTTCTTGGCTTTGCAAAATGCTGTAATGCCAAATAGTCAGCAGCCCATGATCTTCACTGCAGTTTCTGTGTTGTGCATTGCATAAGATATTTCTTCCATTTGCTCTTCAAGCTCTATACATTCCATTTCTGTCAATTTGATTATTGTGAATCAGAAGTGTATAAGTGATTTCTATTAATCAGAAATATTTTGAGGTTGAGTCTTCTGTTAAGTTCTCTGCTGGAAAATGTATCAATTGGGTGTGTCACCTAAGAAGAATATAGGTTCTTGCCAGAGCTGCAATTGTTGCCATTGTGTCATGTCACTTCTTTTTTATGCTTCAAAAGCAAGATCTAAATAATCACTCCTTTTTTTTGTGTGTGTTAGAAAAGGAATTAAATTCCAATTAATTCCCTCCTTCCTCTGGGATCTACCTGTGTATTCCAAAATGAGGAATAATAAAAGTTGCTTTATATGTCATTTTGAGTGCCACATATACACTGGCTGCTCACCTCAGCCCATTTTGAGACCAATTCTTCTATCTATTAATCATATTTTCTTCTGGCTTATTACAGAACAGAAAAATACTCAGTTCCAAATGTTAAAATGGGGCACATTTTATTAACATTGAAAGCAGTAAATTATCTCTGCTTATGAAATGAGAGTGAGCAATTTCTGCTGAACTCTTCCTGACTTGCCCCTTCACTAGGATACAGTGTTTTCTAATTTCTCAGAGGGCCCTTGTTCCATTAAGGGCGAGAGCCGTTTTAAAGCTGTAATGAAAGCCATACACAGCTGAAATTCAAGGAGGGGAAATGCCCTAAATTCTATTTCAGTAGTTCATCTAGAGCTATTTTCAGTTTTATGTTTATAAGAATGTCAATTAACCTAGAGACTGGGACACACTTGGAAGAATAATGATGAAGTGGATATAATTTTAACACACTGAAGCCAGCTAGATGGACCTAATCCTTCTTTATAAAAGCTTGATTTACATAAGAAGTTGGCCTGTGCTACCTAATTTAGTTCTCAAACAGCTTGGTGACTTAAATGCTCTTTCCTTTCAATGCCATGGGACAGCACCGGTCAAAGTTGCAGAAATACTAAAACTAAAAACAAATAAGCTGGAAGCACACTATAAGCTTGATTTCACTGACACCTTTCAGACCTGGTGATCACATCAGCATGTATGTTTGGTGTTAATGATAATAACAATAATAATAACAATACCGTTAATCAAGGGTATTCAGTATCAGTTGTATCACTTCTTTACCGAGCTTCTGCTGAAGTTGGAGATCCAGGCAAGTGAGATATTTGGTGTGTTTTCTTATTATGAAAAGACCTCAACATGAGACCTGCAATGCTACTTTTGCAAGGATGGAAAGTGACCCTAACAAGGTTAAAAAGACTAATGAATGCTACAGGTCTCTCTAATTGAAATGCAGAGCAGTGTTCTTGTCTGGAAAGGGAAAAGAAAAAAAAAAAAAAAAAAAAATGTATGTGAAATCTGCCTTCATTGGACAAAAGATTATGCCTCGCCAACTTCTTTTATGAGATCTTTTATAGTCTGTACAAGATGCAAAGCATCATCCAATAATGCTTGAGAGGTTTTTGTTTGTTTAATATTATATCTATCTGCATGTATTTTCTTCTGCCATTTACAGTGCCATCACTTCTAGTAATTATTTTCTTTTTTCCCTCATTTATTGCATTAGTGCTACGGGATGACTTCCGCCAAAACCCTACAGATGTTGTGGTGGCAGCTGGAGAGCCTGCTATATTGGAGTGCCAGCCACCTCGTGGACATCCTGAGCCTACCATTTACTGGAAGAAAGATAAAGTCCGTATTGATGACAGGGAAGAGCGGATCAGTGTGAGTACAACTCAGATGTTTGTGTATGGGCCCAGGGCCTTCACTGAAGCCTCACAGCAGAGTGCAGCAGAACTTTATTCCCAAAGAAACTTGTCATTATTCTTGCAGTTTACCTCTCTGGTCTTTCCCAGATGAGATGGGGAAGGTTGTTTATTCCTTCTGGTTTGGGTCTCCAACTGGAACTTCTTGAGGCTTGATTTGTATAAGCAGTGTAATGGAGGTCCATCAGAGCTGTAGATTTGGTCATGTAAGGTGCTTTGTTAGAGGGGGGACTCACTTGATTTCTTTGACCAATTTAGTCTTACTTCTTTTAGATTTCAGTGCACTGAACTGATAGTTCAGTGAAATAAGAATGTCAGTCCTCATGTCAGAGAGGTGTTTTAAAGATATGATCAGTAATGAGGTACACAAATGTTCTTGGGGGAAAAAACCAACAACTTAGGATGATATTAGTAATGTTGTATTTAGTGTAGTAATTAGCTGTAGTAATGTATTCTAAATGAAGGCTGAAATTATACTCTAAAGAATGATTGTTCCTGAGTAGGAATACATATTGAGTAAATGAATAACTGCTTGAGTTCTGTAACAGTTCTTTCCATGTATGGAATGAAAAACGATCCAACAGAAATACCTAATTTATCAAGCGATTAGAAAATATATCATGGCATGTGCAAGCAAGTGGAATAAATTAAGGTTGTGGGGACATATTTCATTCCTGATTTTTAAAATATTTAGCTTTTTTCACTATTAATATTCCTTCAGTAAAGTTTTATGTTGTGTGTAATGATATGTAACTCATTCAGTGCTGACCTCATTCAATACAGAAGGAAGCTTGTTTGTTGCTTTGGGTGCATAAGGAAGTATTTCAAGCTAAACAATCTAAGTAGTTGCTCTTTGTGAGCCAGGCTGTTTTTGCTGGGGTCTGCTCAAGAGTAGAGGAAGGACAAGAACCAGGGAACTGGTTATCATACCCCAACTCTCAGGTTTCTTTGGCTATGTTCCTAGCTTATTCTACAGCACCATATTGTCTAACTTTTGACACTGTGATTTCACAAACTGCAAATTTGTTACTTTATTTTGTAAGTCTTATTTATGGGATTCAGGTAAGTTCTCAGTTTGGGCTTGATTTGGTCTGCATCAAGGAAAAGAGAATATCTTTCTTATCTGTGAACAAGAAAACTGTTCACTTTCAGAAAAATAATAAAATAAACTCATAAAATAAAATGAACTAAATAAAATTAAGTAAAATTGCCTTTTTCTTGAGAGATACCAAGCATGCTTTACATATCATCATGCAAGAAATACAAGCACGCTGCATTTCCAAAGAGGCAACAAGAAATGTAATCTTTGAAATGTTAAGCATCTAATAAAAAACAAATAAAAAACTGAAATGCAGTTAAAATCAGTGAGTAGGATAAAATGTGTTCCAGAACAACTTATAAATATTTATAGAATCATAGAATCATAGAGTTGTATATAATATTTAAGTGTATGGGTTTATAATTTTAAAGATATTCATATGTTTAAAAACAAAATTTGGAAAATGCCTTGGTTGTGGAACTTGCTGTCTGAGAAGGCAGTGTTTTTTTGTGATACCTTTTCTTTATCTTAAGTTAAAAATATAATCCTTGTTTTGAAACAGATACGTGGTGGGAAGCTGATGATCTCCAATACAAGAAAAAGTGATGCTGGCATGTACACTTGTGTTGGAACAAACATGGTGGGGGAGCGAGACAGCGATCCGGCAGAGCTGACTGTCTTTGGTAAAGTGACTCAAGCTTTTGTTTCCTTTTCACTACAAATGTCATGGACTGAATTGACCTGGGTGACTCATCAAAATAGGAGACAAAAAGAGGTTAACAAAACACAATAGTACTGCTTAAGCTGCATTTCAGAGTTTCTGAAGAATACCAGGTATTAAAGACTGGAGTTTATAATTATGGAGCTGTGATGGCTCAACATTTTCCTTCAAAGTGCAGTTTCATTCTAATTGGAGGTTCTTAGTGATACGCATACACTCAGAGACGGTAATGCAGGACATAATGCTCTCCCTCACAAAATTGCCAAATGTAATTATGCTACTTCTAATGCAGTTGACAATGCCTGCTTAACAGAGATTTGGACCAGCATTGCCTGTTTAAATAATTCCTTATTCCTGTGGGGTTGTGAAATAAAATCTTTATAGGAGACCATAAAAAAGCTCAATTGAGCAGTAAAAAGTTGTTGGAGACAATCCTAAGGTCAACTTCTTGACCATGTAGCAGCTTTTTATTCTGTAAGCCAGGGCATCTTTAATGGTTTTGGTGCTGCTGAATGAATCAAAAAACTAATAGATTTCTTGTGTGAAAGAGCTTCCAAACTTGATGAGCAAGACAAGAAGTTGTTAGGAACATCTTCCCTATGATTAGGGTCTAGAGCAAGAATAGCGTAGTACTGAACATACAGCTGGATATGTCCTGCTAACAACTGGATAAGAAGCAAAACTGCAAAATCCTGCTTTAGTACATTCTGCAGTCATGACGTTTCTATTTACCATTAGCTGTGGCTTTGTAGAAATTAGTCAAGAGGTCTTGAGCGAACAAAAGAAAATCAATGAGGAAAAAAACCTTCACTGCTAAAGAAAATACATACATTCATACAAAAGAGAAAAAGAAATAGTGTTAATGTTCCCTCCTGCTATACCATAATTCCAAACAAAACTGCTTGTAGTTACAGTAAGACTTTTCACAGAATCCCTAAAGTCCTTGCTGAAGCAGATGCTTGTCATTTTTTCACCCTCTGCTTAACGTGGTGCACTGGAAAACCCAGTCACATGTATAGCTGTCTGTGTTTGCATGTATGTGTAATTCAACAGTTGCTTGTCCACTTCAAAAAAACAGATTGTGGGAAGTTTCTGCTAGACAAGATCCATGAGTGACTGAGGATTTGCCAGTTTCCAGCAGTACAACACTGTAAGGGTTTCCACTCTGTTGTGGATTCGTGAAAGCATATGACTTCTAAACACAGAACTAGTATGCCTCGCACAGAAAGGATCTCTATCAAATTCTTATGTTCTTTGAAGCCAATCTGTTGAAGTTGTGCCTTTATACAGATGTAAAAGAGACATGACATATCTTCTTCATCGGTTTAAGTACTGATAATCTCTGATAATATTCCCTGTGGATAGCAAGCAGATTGCAATCCTAAACTACAAAGCCTTAAGAAATCCTTAAGAAAATAATTTGTTAAAAAGAATTGAACTGTAGGAATAAAAACCGAAATATGCATGTAATTTCATTTCCTGCAGAGCTACGAAAAGTATTAAGTTTGTCTTGGTATGTAAAATAATATATAGCTGATTATGGTATTCTGAATTTTTTTACAGGATTTAATCATAGCAATCAACTTATAAAATACAATCTAACCTTATTTTGAGAATAGTGAGCAAAATAATAAATAAATTAAATTATATATTTTAATTATTCATAATTGTGTTAGACTACCTAAAGGAAACTGGGGAGAACAATATGGCAAATTTGGGACAACAATGTGCTGTTGTGGGCAACAAGGCCAATGGTATCCTGGTGTAATTAAGAAGGCTGTGTCCAGCAGATCAAGGGAGGTTCTCCCCATCTACTCTACCCTAGTGACACCTAGATCCACTAGGACAGAGATCCACTTGAGAGAGTTCAACAGAGGGCTATGAGGATTATTAAGGGGCTGGAACACCTGCCTTATGAGGAAAGGCTGAGAGATCTGGGCCTTTTTAGTCTGGAGAGGAGAAGACTGAGAGGGGATCTAATTAATGTCTACAAATAGATAAGGGCTGGGCATCAAGAAGTCAGGAACAACCTTGTTTCACTTATGTGTTGTGATAGGATGAGGTTCAATGGATTCAAGCTTGAGTATGGGAAGTTCCACCTCAACACGTGGAGGAACTTCTCTACTGTAAGAGTTGTAGAGCATTGGAATAGACTCCCCAGCGAGGTTGTGGAGTTTCCTTCTCTGGAGACTTTCAAGACCTGTCTGGATGCATTTCTGCATGATCTGCTCTAGTTTTGCCCTGCTTTAGCAAGGCGGTTGGACTTGATGATCTTTGCAGGTCACTTCCAACTCCTAACATTCTGTGATTCTGTAAAATTGTATTTAAAAGCCCTTTCCTATCTGGGTATCTCCCTATCCAAACGTCCCCTTCTATCTAGGTATTCCCTTCCTATCGTTCTTTTTGCTGTATGAGAATAATATTCACGAAGCAGGTGCTCAGGTTATTATCTGCTTTTTGAAAGGATGATTTGACTCTCCTGTGTCCCGTTCCTGGCTGCCACCTGGCCCTAAAGCTCTATACTGGTGTAGTGGACTCACTGTATAGACGTGTCTAAGTTAGTTCTGGTACACTCAGTACAAAAGGAGATGGCTTGGTTTTGCCTTCCACCAACAGAATAGTTGTGTTTCATTCCTGGACTTCAGGCAGAGGCTTGTGGGTGGGTGCATGGACAGTGCACTGGAGAGAATTATCCATGATATTTCCAAGAAACAATGGAACAAACTGGACAGTCCAATCAGTCTAAGCATATGTAATAAATTCAGTAAATCCAGCAACTCTGGGAAACATCAGATTGGCTCTGCATGTTCAGATTGACTTTACTGAATACAGGCAAAATCACAAGTCATCTTTGTCAGGTTTGGGGAACATGGGAATAGTGCAAATGTTGAGAAAATTATGCTAAAAATATCATAATACTTATATATTATTTGTGTGCCCCCAACTTCAACTATTTTGTATAGATTTGAATATGGGCTTTATAATTAAGATACTTTAGCTAAGAGACTTAGAGAATTTAATAAAGTGTCTGGCAAGCCTACAGCTGATGCTGATTCTGGAGAGGAATGTGTATTAATTAGCTTATTATTGATGTCTCTATTCCTTTTCCAAATAACAAACCCTTGAACCCTTTCCAAAGTGTGAAGGGAGCCTTAGTAAATACACTATTCTGTAGGAGAAGAAACTGTTTCATACTAGTTCTCAACCTTTCCAGGAACCAGCCATTTGTTACTTTTGGCTTTGCAAGTTTTTCTGTAATACCTGAAGTTAATTTTTGCATGTGACTTGTAACAGATCTCTGGCTCCCTGTACAGTAAATTTAGCTTGAGGTGTTGCCTCTGGAAAAACTGAGTCAGTGTGGTGGTAACTGGTGGCCCAAGGGGAACAGCATGGAAGCCTAGCCTAAAAGATTACACCTTTCCTGAGTTAAAAAAGTATAAAAAATAAAATGGGCATTAATAACCTTGGAAAGAATTAGGAGGTGAAAATGCAACTTTCCCATGTGTAGAATATATCCACTTGGCTGGATACCCATCTGATAACCTTTGCTGAGTGATAGTTGTGGATAATACATGTAGAACTTTCACAAAACAAGTAATTTTTAATTTTTTTTTTTTTTTTCAACTCCATCTGCACAGGAAACATAGTTTTCATCATTTAGGCACTAACAGCATACTGTTAGTGTTGGAGTATTTCTTTTGTTCCCAAGTCATGATTCTTCTACTAGCAGAAAATTGCCAAATTTTCACAGTAAAATACCATAAAGCAAACTGATTATATATGCAGTGCTTTCCAAAATTTTTCCTGTGTTTTGAATAGTGACAAAGATGCATTACATTTTGTTAGTTTTCTCTTTCAACCACTACTGCTAGTTTTTGCCTTTATGAGGCTTCAAGATATAATCTTGGAGTAAACCAAGAAGACAGTCTATCACAGAGTCTTAAGTTGGCCTTTAAAGAAAGTTAATAACTCATCCATCAATCAGTCCTAATGTTCACAAAAGGAGGCAGCATCCTACTTTATTATTATGGACACACTAAAGGCCAAATTCAGAAGTGTAAGTGATACAAATTAGTCTGCTTTGCTTGTGTTTGGGCTTATAACCTTTGACTGGACGGTTAAAGCAAGATGCAAAACAGAAACAGTTTCATTCCAATGTGTAAGAAGGCTTGGTTAGTAAATAAATAATATGGAGCCAGAAATTAAATAAAGCAAGAATTACTGTTTAAGTTAACCTTTTATCCTTTTGTCATACTACTGCACTGTTCTCAGATGAGTTTCCAAGTTGTTTTAACTATTTCAGACTCCTTTTTTGTTTGGGTTTTTTTTTTCCCCTCCTTTGGACATAAAATGGTATGTTTGAAGAGAATGTACAAAGATATATGTTGTATATTGATTCTGAAGCTCAGTGAAATCAATGAAAGCCTTAATATATCAACTTCAAGAGGCTGGCATCAAGCAGTGGAAAAAGATCTATTTAAAAGAGCCTCAAAAGATTATAAAGCATAACTAAGAAGAGTACAAAAATGTCTTAAAAGATGTGTCAATTCAGACATATTAAAGATTGTCTTGGTAATCCAATCTAAAAATCTTTTATTTTAGCTTTCGTACCTGAACCTTTTTTCAGCTAATAAAGTCCTGTGGGATGAAGAGATATTTTTTTCTGATGCTTGAAGAAGTGTTTGTGTTTGGTGTTTTCTAGACATTGTCATGCAGAAAGAGATACCATAGCTCCAGGAAGAGTATACTATGATGGCATGATGTTAGAGGAAAAAAATCTGAAAATCCCTTAATGAAGATATCATGCCCTATTTTACTTCCCTAAGCTCTGACTATGTGGAAGGCCTTAGCAAAGAGCCTTGTCCCATCATATCCTGGAAATAAGTCCCAGAATTTTTCCCAGCCACTGGGAAAAACTACCCAAACTAAGTATACATCCACAGTTCAAGACAAAGAAATTGTCAGTTTGTATTTTGTCCTCCAGAGCAAAGCTCCTCCTGTTTTTCTTCAAATCCTTGTACTTCCCCCTTGCAGTGTACTTGGGGCAGTTTGCAAAAAAAAGACAGTTTGGCTTTGCAATAATTGTTATCCACACATACTGACAGCGTATAATAAGATAATGCTACTGCTGTGAAAAAAGGGTCTAATTTGGTCTCCAAAGTCCCACCTAGTGCTCAGTAAAAACTGAAATTAAAGTGGTGGTAGATGTTTATAGAAGGACAAAACCACTAACAACTGATAAAAATCATTCTACTTTATTTGCAGATGCCTCTTATCAGTGCTCCATGCCTTTACTGTGCAGCCTTGTCACATCTTGGGTACTGGTTAGAATGTAGAAGTTTGCAATGTCTACACAAGTGCTTGTTTCTCAAATAAAAAATGGAAAAGTGCCTAAAAAGAGGCAGCAGCAGAATGTCTTTAAATATAAAACCATCTGCTTTTGCAATTTTATTTTCATTTATTTGGCCAACACAGGTAAATTTAGTGTGATCCTAATATCCTGTCTTCTTCCAAGTCTTCATTTTTGTCAGAGAGCTTTATTTCATCCAGATCAAGTTGCAGTTAATGAAATATCTATGCTATTGACAGCATTCTGAAGTGAAACTTACTTCCAATCATCTAATCTTTCTTTTATTTTTTCCTTTACATCAGAATAGTGAAGTGAAAAAAGCTTTTGGTTTTAACTATTTGCTATTCAATCCCTCCCGAAAGACTTCATATTTTATTATGATTTAATATGATTTAATTTTTAATTAATATTTTATTTTTTCTTTACAGACTATGTAAACATTTTTTAAAAATTATGCCTTCTCTCCAGGAACAGCAGAGAAAACATTTTAAAATCAGATTGAGCCTCCACATTATGGGGACCATCAAATCCTTCACTCTAGCAGTTGCCTCAGCAGAGAAAATATATTAAGGTAGTTAGGATCATTTTAATTAGATTGAGGTCCCATGTATGGCTGTGTTACTTTTTGAGGAACAGAGAAAGGGCAATAATACATCTGAAGGTCATCTGAGTCTCTCTGATAGACTGTCATATTCAGACCAATTATTAAATAGAGGAAAAATTGAGTTCTGGGGTTAACTTGTGTCAGCACCCAAAGCAAGGAAAGTATTTTCTTATGTTTCTGGTTAGGATCAGTTCTGTAGGTTTTCTGGAAGCACATATCTCAAGCACTGCAACACATTGTGTGTCCAGACTGCATTGACAATCCCCTTTTATAACTGCAAGCAAAGTTTCTTCTGAAGCTATAAAGATCACCCTAGTAATAGCATGACTGGTTGTTATGACATATAACTATGACCTATTTTATAGTTCTTTTTAAAGATTTTTAATATTCATCAGAGAAAGTCTATGAAGTGGGTACTTCATTTACTTAGTGAAAGTAAGAAAGACTTGTAAGACTTTATAGGTAAGACTTATAAAATAGCTGTATTAAAATTTTTATATATGTCTGAGTTTAATTTGTTATCCTTCCATGTTGTTTCTCAAATATATTGTGTTCTGAGTGCTGTTGACAGTGTAACAATGTTTATTTATACCACAAGACTTTATTTATGGGCAGAACGTTTCAGAAGAAAAAAAAAAAAACCAAAAAACAAAACTTCTTTCCTCAGATTTAGCTCTGAAACTAAATTTGACCTGGCTGTGTGAAGAAACCTCCTTTATTTAGCATGCTTGGGCAAGCAGTGCTCTGTCTCCTGAGAGATTAACGTTGTAAGCAAGTTATGCAGGTGACTTAAATCCAGTTAATCTCACATAAAGAATGTTAATTGCATTGGCAAATGGCATTCACTCCGATCACTTTATAGCTGTATAATTAGCTATTGGACATATTCAAGGGGTTGTCTGAGTGATACAAATGCAGGAAACAACATGAGAGATAAGTTGTTCTTTCCTGATTCATACTCTGTAAAATGCAGAGATGATGGAAAAATGGCAATAGCAGTTACAGATATTTGCACATCCTTGCTAACTGGGATGTCTACTTACATAGCTATTTATTTTCTAGTGAATTCTTAACTGTTTTGGAAAATACACAATTTGAGAAGCTTATCAGAAGCAAACATATATGTATACTGTTAAATTGCCTTGATAGGGAATTGAGTGATATACCTAATGTCCTTTGGGCCATTTACAGTCTCATCAGCTGATTTCTTCTCAGAATGTGATAGAAATTAATTTTCTCATCTCCTGTATAGAAGCATTTAAAGCCACAAGTAGCAATTTCATAAATATGCATATGTTAGTTTCTTAGCTGTCTACAGGCAGCTTTTATAAACATGGTCTAAAATAATTTTTGCATGTAGACAAAGCCAACATATAGGCTCATGCAGAGTTATGTTCGTCAATGTGGATGAACCAGGGTGTCTAAATTACCTATGAGTATGCCGATCTGGAACTAAATTCATTGGTTTTAGGGTCATCTTTTGAAAAACAAATACCAAAATGTATAGTGTCTGAGCTCCAAATAAGGGTTGATCTGAGCTCTTCTTCAGAGACAAGTTGTAAATAAGATACAGTTGCAAACTCACACAAACTTTCATTAAGAATTTTCCTTCTAGATCCACATAATTACAGACAGTCCAAGTGCATTGCTTAGCATTAAGGGTAACAACTAATGCTTTGTCCAGTTTTAGTAAGTTCATCAAACTAAAAGGCTCTAGTCAAAATTTCCCTGCCTAATTGGAAAACTGTTTGTTTGTTTGTTTTTTTCTTTTTTTCTTAACTTGCTAAAATAATGAATTCTTCTCTACGAAGCTGAAGTTCCTGCAGTTTGGAGGTGGAAAGGGTAATTAGAGGGAAATGGAGAAGAATTTGAAGGAGAGGAATGGAGGAAGCTTTTTGTCCTGAGAAATGCAGGTCCCTTATATTGAATAACAGGGACGTAAAAGTTGATGGGAAATAGCTACACTATGCAAGAGATGTAATTGTTTTGCTTGTCTGAAGAATTTTCACTAAATATAGCAAGTTATGCACCTCTCTAAAAATATTAAATCACCAATTCATACACCATAGACACCAGTTAGAATGCATGTCTGAAGAGCATTTCCTGGCAATTGCACTGCAGTCCTGCTGCTGTCAGTCTCCTGGGCTTCAGGTTACTTCAACAAATTTTTCTTGTCTTAATGTTGTGGATGGGCTCTATCTGTGTGGCACAGAGAAAAGAACATCTGGTTCAAGTGTAGTTCGAACACAGCAAAGAGTCAGTTTGCTGTGAAGTATAAAGAAGTGAGAGGCGTGGAAAGTTGGAAGGGAGACTGGACTTGTGAACTTGCTAGGTTCCAGCAGTAAAATACAATATTCTGGGCTAGGAAGGGACAAATCAGCTAAAAAAGCAATCAGCATCTGGAAAGAGCTGGCACAGAGAGGAACTTGAGGTACAGTCACAGCCTTGCAAAGACAACATAGGTGAGGGTAGGAGCAAACCCATCTGGGGATTGGGAAGGGTCAGGAGACTATATGCACAGGAAAGGAAAAATCTGATGAAGCACATTCAGGACAAGGAGGTGTAGTGAGATTTCAAGGTGCAGAGAGAGACTGGAATTGAATTTACTTGCAAAACACTGTTGGAACCTGCAGGTCCTAGGCAGGACTAGGAATAAGACAAAAGCAATGGGGAGAGGAATCTCTGCCGGTTAGACATGTTTTTATCTTTAGCATCTGGAAAAGTGCTATGGATTCTTGAGCATGTCTATTCTTCTGCTGACAAAATAGGTTTTTCCCTGCCAATAGGTCCCACTGCTAGTATCATGGAATTCCTTTGTGATGCTGTCACTCATTTACATAATTATTAACAGGTGGTTTTGTGTTCCTTATTTTCTAATTTGTAGTGAACATTTTATAGGCTCCAACTGCATTCAATGGAAGCTGAGCTTTGAACATGCAAAATTAATGCTAAATTCTTAAAAAAAAAAAAAAGATGGCAGTTTTGTGTCTCAGGTTGAGCATCAAAATTTAGCAGAAGTTTTGCCTTTTACCTTACTATCTTAGATCTCCAACACATCTTGGAGAGGAGCTATGGAAAGAAGCAAATTGTTTATGAAGCATTAAGATAGGTATAATGGAGGTCATGAGGAAATTAATAATTCTACCTTTGAAGTGAAGTTTGAGTAGTATGACAGGAGGCCACCCACTAAACAGTACAACTGAAGGAAAATATTAAACACCTGCTCATTAAATGAATACCATCAATTTGGAGATGTTTAGGGAAAAAAATAGTATGTGATCATATAATTGCAATGAGTTCCATAAGGCATAAATAGAAAGGGAGTGATTAAAGGGCATGGTGAAAGCCTTAGCTCTGGCACTGAGGTGCTGAATGCTTGATTTTGCTACCTTATTAATGTTCTTTTAATGGATTTATTATTATTATTATTTGGATATAATAAACATGGATAGCCAACCCATAAACTGAGCTCTGTAGTTATCAAGACAAACTGTCTCAGTCGAAATCTGGTATTGCTTACCTTCGTGTGAATTTTGAATAATTTTTTAAGTGACATCATGCCCTTCAACTTGTGGAGAATGAAATGTGAAATGAAGTGTTTAACCAGTTTTAAATGTCTTTATAATAAATCCCTGTCTTGAATGGAAATACTGCTTCATATAAACCCAGTCTTAAAATGGTTTTACTCTAGTATAAATAATTTATGACAATAAAAGTGTGGTACAGCTAGGAGAGGACAGATCAAAATGTATGCAATCCAAAGGCAACTTGGAAACTAACCTCCCTGACATCCTTTCAAATGAAATTACTGGTACTTTGTGTCTGTACGAGTACAACTGAGATCAGATTGTGGCTCTGCATCTGGATTTTAAGCAGGCCTGTACAACATTATGATGATTAATAGTATTTGTAGTCCTGCAGGCTAACATAACAAGGGTAAACAGAATTTATTATTCAGACCTTAATTTATTTTTCCATGGTGAAGTTAGTGATTGGGATCACGGAAGCTCCGACCTCTGTACAATAGTCCACAATTGGCTGAAATGCAGAACAGGAAGTTTACATTTTGCTCTGAAGCATCAAGATAGATATTGATTATTGCCAAATACAGGCTACCTCCATTGGTAGCTCATATATTGCCAGATCAGGCAAGAGCTTTTAGATCACAGTCTGCGTATGCAGCAGGGCAGAGCCAAAACGTTCACACAGAATGGCCTAGCCTTGGAGACCACTCCACCAGCATGGCAGGTGCGCAGTTGGTGCTAGCACAGGCTTCCTTCTGGCAGCATTCAGCTCTTGCATGAGGGCCAGATGCAACAGCCCCTTCCTTGCTAGCCTGGGAGTCATCTTCCAGGCTCTTTATGCACATCATCAGTCCCACTTGTCTGAATTTGTGGAGCTCAGCCTTCTTTCTTCTTTCTGTGAATCAGTAAACAAAAAGATGCTGAAAAGTTAAAAGCATTCATTTAAACCCTCTGACTCACTAAGGAATTTTAATGTCTCTTTCAAGAGCGGCCCACGTTTCTCAGGCGACCAATTAACCAAGTGGTGTTGGAGGAGGAGGCTGTGGATTTCCGGTGCCAGGTGCAGGGGGATCCCACACCCACGGTCCGGTGGAAGAAAGATGATGCAGACTTACCAAGAGGAAGGTGAGAGCAACATTCATGTTTCCCACACTTTCAAATTTCAATTGTTAAGTAATGTTGAAATCACTCCCTACTACTTATACTTGCTTATTTGACGCTGTGGCCAAGATATATTTCCCATCTTGCTGGTCTTTGGCACTACAAAAGCTTTTCCAGAGCCAGCTGAGCAAGGAAACCCAGTCTGGGTTGAATTGTCCAGGTGTTGGATTACAGTGGAAGGAAGAAAAAAAAAAATAATGTGTAGTTATTGTGAGCGCATGGGTATTCACTGAATTTGCTGGAGATGGTAAAGGTCTTTTAGGAGTGTACTAGTGATAGCAGCCTTCATAATAACATGCTCATACCAAAGGGAAGAAAACTTGGCTGGAGAGTTGCAGAGCCACTCAGTTACACTGGTGGGATGTATTAGAAGCAGAGCATTGTGGTGGGCTTTGCTGGCTACTTGGCTCATCTCTGTTAAATCTTGGAGAGTAACCTTCCTCTTGAGGAAACAAAAATAACAAACTAGCAGAAGTGGAAAACAAATCTGAAATCTGGAAAAAACCCTTGTGTTATAAAGAGATTCATTTATTCTGGAATAGGAGTGGAGAAAACTACAGAGTGATCAGGGGATGAAAATCTGTCTTATAAAAGGATATTAAATGAGCGTGGCCTCTTTCAACTAACAGAACAGTTTGGTCCTTGCTTTCTGGAACTCTTTCTGGTTTTGATGCTGAGTCATTGTTAGATTAAAATATCTTAACACACAAATAGGTCTGGGAACAGGAACAAGAACCCAGGTCTCCATAGCTCAGCCAATCCTTCTGGCCCTGAGAATCCCAATTAATTTTTTACAGTGCTTTAATTTCAACAGGAGATGTGTATAGTACCTTTTTTTACCCCACCTTAGTGATTGTTCTTTTCCATCAGTGTTGGTTATTTCTGGGATATTGACGATGAAATTTGAAGAAAAGGAAATAAAATAATCTGAATCTTGTGTTTGTGGCTAGTTTTCTGTCAGTGTACGTTAAGTGTGCTGTGAGCACACTGCTAGACTGGGCCTAACTAAAACAGGTCAGACGTTGCTGTCTGCTTTCTTGATCATGGCATGTTTTACATCCTCAACCCAACAAGGTGAATAATATGGTAAGACTGTTACCTGGCAGTCTTCATCCACTTGCTAAACATGGCATTTAGTATCTCATGCACTTCCATGAAAACTGATGGTAAAATTCGTCTGAGTATACATCACTTAATCACATTTGCATCTTTTCTCTCTCAATTTCTAAATCTTTAACAAAAACTCAGAACTTAGAATTGGAGAACACCTGGTTTAGTTTCCACATCATCAACTCTGTAAGATGTCTTACAGTTCTTCAGTTAAATATATTAATGTAATGATGTATCGTCTAGAAAAAACATTTCTATATGAGTACAGATACATATGTGTATATAGAAATACTTACATTTTAAAAATAATTTCCTTACAATGTAAATGAAAATTTTAAATTGCATAGCATTTTGCTAATTATATTGATAGACATGTATGCATGTAATACATGAAGTATTATTTTGAACTGAAGACTTTTGGATGACAGGATGAGTTTTTCTCATTGCTTGCTATTTAGATTCATAGAATTGTCAGGGTTGGAAGGGACCTTAAAGATCATCTACTTCCAACCCCCCAGCCAGTGGCAGGGACACCTCCCACTAGAGCAGGTTGCTCAGAGCCCCATCCAGCCTGGTCTGAAAAACTTCCAAGGATGGGACCTCCACCACCTCTCTGGGCAACCTGTTCCGGTGTCTCACCACCCTCATGGTGAAGAAATTCTTCCTAATGTCTAACCTGAATCGACCTCTCTCTAGTTTTAATCCAT
>JANIJG010006573.1:33873-61556 GCA_024611175.1 Megaceryle torquata
ATTTTTTTTTTCTTTTTTTTGAGGTAAAATCAAAATTAGCTTTTGGCTTCTGAGCTCCTGTATTTTAAGCTTTTTAACATCTACACTGAAATATGAAACCCTCAAGGAATTCCCTTTGTTATTCTTCCTACATGCATAAATCCTTCTTCTGAGCAGATCTGTGCAGCTATTTGTCTTACAGCTTTCAATATCAATTTCCTGTTTCTACAACTAACAACATTCTTTGCACTTCTGTCTGTTATTGTTTTTTCAATAATTTCCTTTTGGCTTCATCCCTGGATTATAAGACAATTATAGCAGGTACCTGTTTCAACAATTACTACAATTTTTAAAATGTGTCTATTGCTAGTTCGGCTTTCAAAAATGTCTAGTTCAGTGAAAGCAAAGTGGAATACATTGAATTTTGGTGTGCACTTTGTTGCTGTAAATTCTTCCTGGTGAATGCACGTAATCAATGCTACTGGATTAATAGTCACAGAATCACAGAATTTCTGAGGCTGGAATAGACCTCTGAGTCCAGCCTATGACCCAACACCATGACATCAACTAGACCATGTCACTAAGCACCACATCCAATCTTTCCTTAAACACCTCCAGGGATGGCAACTCCACCACCTCCCTGGGCAGTCCATGCCATTGTCTAATCACCCTTTACATGAGGAAGTGCTTCCAAATATCCAACCTAAACCTCCCCTGACACAGCTTCAGGCCATGCCCTCTTGTCCTGTCACTGGTTGCCTGGAAAAAGAGCCTGACCCCCACCTGACTACAGCTTCCTTTCAGGTAGTTGTAGAGAGAGATGAGGTTCCCCCTGAGTCTCCTCTTCTCCAGGCTGAACAACCCCAGCTCCCTTAGCCTCTCCTCATAAGTATTTCAGAAATTCTTCTCTGTTTTTCTATCTTACTTCCTTTTAGCTTTTGTAGTGACACATGTGAAAGGAAAGAGAAAAGTAATCACAGTAATTTCTGGTGACAAATATAAACAGTATTGCTGCACCAGTTGGTGTGTTGAGTAATAATTGGAAAATAATTTCAGGCTGTTAGAGCTTTAATTATAAATGTCCCAGGTGAACTGTAAGCATCTCCAGTTGCAAATGGACTGAATGAGAAGAAAAATAGCAATTTCTAAAGAAATTTTATGTTTGATGATATGAATGTTTTAAAAAAATAATTTGGCCATTTTATTGAATTTTCTATGTAATTACCCAGATATTTATAGATAGCCATGCTTTAAAACTGGTAACAGTTGGACATGAGGTTTATTCTGAGGATGCAAAGCTTCATTCCAATTCTAGCTATATTGTACTGATGATCTAAACCAACTACAATAGTCTATATTTTAAATTTATGACCTCAAAGTGGTGGAAGTTTTCAAAATGCCTAGGAAAAGTAGATCTCGCTAGCATTCAAAGGAAGTTACTTGTTCAACATGCTGTGCACCTGACTTGAGATTTCAAAGGCTGCAGTATTTATCATGGAGCTCTTCTGTGTATGGCTGGGCAGGAATTAAGAAAGAACCAGACTGAAACAGTGTTGTGTCTTAAGTATGACAACTGTTTTCATAGTTCTTTTACACTGTTGTGATCATGAATTGATTTAATTCTTCAGACTTGAAAATTCTTTATAGACCCTAAACAAATCCCAGCAAATTAATAACTTGTTAAAATATGTTGATACTGCACCAAGAGGGAGAAACAAAGTACAGTGTGAAGTCTGGGGAATGTAAAGCTTTTTTCCAGAAGCTGTCCATTTCAAATCAGTGACCCAAGGCTGTAATGCATTATGAATCAAGGGTAAAGGTGCATGGTGTATATTTTATTTTAATTGCTCTAAAAATTCAGCATCTCACCATAGCCTCCACAGTACACAAAAGCTAGGGAATAGTCAATCAAGTATGACTCATGTCAAACTACTGGACGTGAACAGGTTATTGGGGGGTCACCAGTCCTGTGCCTTTGGCTTTATATAGTGAATATTAGGTTTACTATTTAATGAATAAAGTTTCTTTTTATTACAAGTGACACAAGGAGATGGCACAAAAATTGTACTGAAGTGACTGAGACAATAGTGGCCATGCATAGTGACCAAGACCTAGTGAAAATAAAATAAAAAATTTCTTTATACATTGAAGTCTTTTTCCAGACATATGTTCAGGTAGCTTTTCCTTTGATGTTTGCTTGGCAGAATTAGAAATTATATTTTCCTGCTAAGGAGCTGATGGTCTCCTGTGTGGTGAGCAACTCAATATGGCCTGGATCAACTTTTGATTCATCTATGTTTTAGTCCTGGTAACAGGAAGAAAGTGATATTATTCAAGAGCCTCCAGTATGAGAATGGCATATCTATGACTAGCAATTTAATAAAATTTGAATAAGGTTTGTGCAGTGTTTCATGTCTTCAAATTTTCTAGTGAAGCTGAAGAGAGCAGCTGCATAGTCTATAATTATGTAGCAAGTAATAACATTGGGGGGGGGAGTTATTTTTTTAGGAAGTGAAGAGATTTTCAATTACAAGTTAAAATTTATGACACACTGTAATAACTGTTTAAACCCTTTACACAGAAGAAGCTAGCAGTGCCAGCTCTTCGGGAGAGTGAGGTTAGCTCAGCAAATGTATTTTTCGGTTGCCTTAAAAATGACTGAGTAGCAATCATATGGGGCTTTTTTTTTGCATTCCAGCCCAGAACAGCTGGTTTAGCTCAGTAAATACAGCTTTAATGAAATTACAACCTGCTCTGCTAAGTTGCACTTACAGGCACTGTCTGATTAGATGAACATTGTACTAGAGATGAAAAGTAGCAACGACACCAGCAGGAAGGGGTATTTATTTTACATGCCACCCACCTACCCAATGGGAGTGTTTCACCAAGACTGATGCTTCAGAATGAATATGGTATGTAGTTTACACAAAGTATATTGCGAAGTGTTAGGAGATTGTAGGTTATTAAATGAAACAGAACAGTGACAGACAGCAGTGCAAGTCATAAACACTACTGTAAGCTTTCTTATTTACTAAGAATTAGGAATATTAATTAAAAATAATTTTGGAAAATACATTCTTAATACATAGACTTGTGTTATTCTAAGATATGTGTTAGCTCCAACAACAGAAGTCTGTGTAGATGTTAGTCTTGCTATGTTTTTAAAACGGGCCTCTTTGTCCCTGAAAAGGAATTGCATACGCATAGCCTGAGAAGTAGTACTGTCTGTCACACTTCTGATAGTTGTGCAGTTTCATTAAGTACTTTAATGTCTGTGCTTTTCTCCGTGGCTTCTTGTAAACTCAAAACTAAGTGTGAATGATGAAGTTTTAAAAATATCTTACTGTCTTCCAGACGAAAATCTTTAAAATAGATTTAAATGCAACTGACAGCAAACCTTTCCCCAATTAACTCAGAAAAGTTAGATTTATTTTTTTTTAAGAGGAGATACCGGAAAGGGCCAGATAGACAGAGATGTTCTGCATTCGTATTTCTTCATGATCACAGGATAAAGCCCTGTAAGCTAGAGAGACAGTAATTTTAAAGAATAAACACAATACTACATAATTCTATTTATATACTGTGGATGGGATGGTGAGGTATTTAACTACAGCCTCCTCTATATATGACCAGGGGGAGAATGGCCTTTCAGTAAAATATGAGTTACTAACACTACAATGCTGTGTGCTTTGGTTGAGTTAATCTCTCTGCAGATTGTAACAAAATGCAGTCTAATGTGTATTGAAAATTAATTAGAGTAAAGAGTGTGTTTTAGTAGTGTAATGGATATAATATTTGGTTAAATCAGCAAATTTCTGTTGCACTTAATAACAACTAATGGCTTTAAATAAAGGGTCAGGGAAAAAAGATATGTTTCTCTTATTAACTGTATCACATGTACTATTTATCACCTCTGGTTAGATCCAGTATGATTTCCCTGCCCATCTCTTGTTTCCTAAGCTAAAGCATCAAGAAGAGATTACATCCCTTTATGAGGAGCATAGGGGAGAAGATTGGATATTCTTAATAGCTTGTCAAAAGGAGAAAGTGAAAGAAAGAGGTTTAATACTCTATTTGTATTCTTACTTACGTCTGGAGGGAGTAAAGATATTCTGCAGAGGATGTTGTTATCTTGGAATTAATGCAGCACATGACTGGCACAGGACAAGCTGCAGTGTATACAACTGGCAGAGAGTCCATGTAGCCTAACTAAGCACAGGCAAATTTCATCAGAGTGCTATATAAGCATCTTTTTAGCTGTTATGTTGAACCATTTGAGGAAACTTCTGTAAAGCCAGAGATACCATTTAGAGAGAGCGAGGTGATGAGTGGTAAAAGGGAGGCAGGGATTGGTTTGGTTTTGTTTATACAGCATCAAGTTGATGTACCCCTGTGCTGACAGGATACCCCCCCCCCCCCCGTTGTTCTTTTGGTCCCTCTTTTCTTATTGATATTTTGCCTATCAGTGATCCCTTCCTGTTCTGTAAGTGGAAAAATATTTATGGTTTTCTGAGGAATACATGGCCAAGTAAAAGTGTAAATTAGACTATTTTCTGACATTTTAGATCCCTCAAGGCACATCATTGAATAAAGTCTTGTAAATGCATTGTCTGCCATTACCCCAGAGGTATATTGTCTAACCCAGTAGTTATCTGCCATTCAATTTGTATGAAGTAATAAAAGCTATGAGCAAAAGTGTTAGATCTATGACTCTGCTAGACTGATCAGCAGAGAAATGGTTAATACCATTGACATTTAAATTGGCTTCATGTTAAGTGTCAGTTCTCTGAAGAAGAGCTATTGTTTCAGGCAGTCTGTTTGCAGATGCATGAAAACAGTCTCTAGTTGCTTACATAAGGGTCAAGGTTGGGAAAATAGCCTTCCAACTCCACAGACAGCAACCATAAAGGAGTTGTGTTAACTAACAATCCTGCCTACATGTTTTCTCTTTATGCAATATGAACCATTGGTAATCTATGAAGTGATCACTGGCAGTGTATTTGAAGTAGGATTGTAAAAAGAAAATGTTTTCTTTTTTATTCTCTGTTATTTACTATCCTAAAACAGTTACATTTCAGAGAACTAATGAAGTCACTAGCAGAGTTCTGAAACAAAATTTAATGCCAGTACTAGTAGCCTCAAACATGGATTTCTCTGAATTTTCCACTCACAGAAGACTGCAGTAAATAAATGGTCTTGCAGGAAGGAGACTCAAGAAAACAATGTAGAATTTCAGTCAAAATACTTATTCTAGTGCTTGAACCTTTCTTTAAGTATCAGAAAAGCAGAGTACACTAAGTTAAAGCTTAGTAATCACATAATTTATACATTGTATTTGTAAGTTTCAGAATACTGAGGTAGCCTGCTTTCTTGGACAGTGTAAGGATATCAAACAGTTTAAGCTCACTATTATCAGGTTTTTGACTACTAAAAATATAGAATGAAAAAATAAAGATAGTTAATAATGCAGTTTTTCTGTAAAACCCTCAGGAGAGCAGGAAGAGGGAAGCTGGTAGTCATGTTCAAGTGGAAGTAAGATTCTAGAGCTCTGACCACAACATCATTGATGCTACTGGAATGTCTGGCATGCAGAGATTTCTTCTGCTTTAACACATTCCATCCCTGCATGGGATGCAAAGGTTATGATCTCAGTTAAAAAGAAACAAACAAAAACTGTCAGTGAAATTGGTGCAAGGTTAAAGTTTTAATCTTAAGAGCTACATTCCAGTTCCTATTGGTGCGTCCCATGCTGAGAATCAACAATAGCAAAATATACTTTTTAATAATATGACTTCTGACTCAACTATTATGTGGAAGACACTTTCATTAAAACATTAACATGACTTCATCTTTAATTACGACTTCAAGGTTGGTTACTGATTCAAAATACAGATTAGAAAATATATCAGTTTGTTCTCTGACAAGTTTACCATTATCATTCATCATGCTTAAGGCAGATAATAATAGACAGGCCAACACAAATTCTGCTTATTTCAAACTACTCATAGTCTGTGTGCTTCTGTAAAAACAAACAAACAGACAAAACAACAACCCTCCCCCCAAAAAAAACCCCACACAACCAAAAAAAACTACATCAAACTGTATTTTGTTTGTGAAGTATGCTGGTCTGGTTTCAGATCTTCTTACTGTATTCCCATCCTTGCATTATCATTTCAATTTTTTAAAAACAGAAAAGGACAAAACCAGTATTCCTTATAATTAATTTCAGTGGCATGTGCTAAGCAGATAACCTTGAGAATCAAGGGTGCTTTTCTGATGGGTGAATTTATGACATAGGCATTAATAATACAAATCTCCCCAGGTGCCTGACAAAAGTGTCTCATCTGTGAGGGAAAGGACTGCTTCTGGTGTGTTAGAAGGATAGGTCTCCATGCCAAGTCATTACATGGTCTCTTAGCTCATACTTCCACCGACATTCCAGTTTTTGAAATGCGTGGCTCTGTCTGGAACTAAAATCAAATCAGAAGCCCATTTTGGGTAATTATCATGTAGTAATTCCCTGTGAATGCTTCTCTGTGCAAACAGAGATGTAGAGGTAAAAGGTAGAGTCTGCATTAGTTTAGAGTTTACTGAGTCACAGATTCCCAAACTTGTGTTTTGTTCTTTTGTTTGTTTCCAAATTATTTCAAAGTGAGTGAAAAAGCAGTCTCATTTTTCTTTGTTGTTTCTCTCCTGAGGCGCATGGCTACTGATCTTATGAGCTACTAGTTATGCATAGTCAGATATGTATGTTTGCATGTAAAAGTAGTACTGCACAGTTTAATGCTTCCAGAGAAGTTGGAAAACACCATTTTCTTGGACATTGTCATGGTTTCACAATGTTGGGCCAATGACTGTAACTATTGTATACATCTTTTATGAGTTTTAGGCCATTTTATTGATTGCCTTGGTTTAAGACAGTCCACTGTGGGCTTGTGTTTTATATTATTTCAATTGAGAGTGCCCACTATAAGAAATTACAAATAATCTTGCTGACCACGACCCATGAAAGATTTTGGACTACAGCAGAACCTGCTAGATTTTAAGAAAAACAAAATAGAGCATTCACTTGTATCACTTAGGTTTTTTTTCTGGTTTGTTGGAATAAGGCCAGCGAACCATTTTATATGACAGCTTGCATATATGCCTCACACAAATAAATTTAAGGTAACACTGACTTATACCTTTTTCTGACATGAATGGTGTAGCCAAAGAGTAAACAGGAATCTGGACATGTACCTGAGAGTGGCAGCCTTCCTATCAGCACCTTGGGGATAGTGCTCTGGTTTCTTAATCTGTCATAGCTGTAAGCAGTGTCTTAGAGCCACCTAGCAACAAGGAGCCCTGATTTCAGGGTACAACAGAGTAATCTGAGACCAGTGCAGACAAATATATACATTCATACTCTCTCTGTCACTGATTCAGCATTTTGATAGGGAAAGAAAACCAGAGACTCCTTTTCTGAGGGCAAAAGGCTGCCACTCACATAAGTTTGTGCTTTTTTCTCCTTCCATTTATCAATGCATGGGATGGAAGTGAAAAAACCCCAACATTTCTTGGCAGCTGGATGGCTGCATTGCTGATGGGAATGGAGGTTCTCCGTCCTGCTTCTGGCTCACACAAGGCTGAAGCAGGTAACAAGCTCACACTTCCTGTCTCACTGCAGTTTCTCTCTGGCTCCCTCCACCTGGCACAGTCTATGAGCCAGTGTGCTGTGGCACTATAATGGGAGCTAAAGTGCCAGCACCACAGAAGTGGAGACAGAAGCTTAAGCCTCCTTAACTATCTCCTGTTTACTCTGTTTTGGCCAGTAGCATCTCTGTTTGGGCTCTGTAATCACTGATGTTGTGAGTAATCTTGAAGCTTTGTGCGTATTCTGCAAAACAGCCTGGCAAAAAGGCAAATGAAAATAAAGCAGTCATTTTTGTGCCATCTCAAAAAAAAAAAACAAAAACAAAAAAAAACAAACAAACAAAAAAAAAAACCAAAAACACACCAAAACCCCAAACCTAAAAAGTCTATAAACAGAGATTCTATTATTATTACTATTATTTCCAGTAATGTTTTAGAAGCAAATAGGTGCCTGCTATAAATTGATGTAATTTTTTGAGGCCAGTGCAATCAGTTTGCAACAGTTAAGATGTGACTTTTTCTCTTGCAAACTCCCCTTAGCAAGAAGTATTATTTGTTTAGTTGGCTTTGCTGAATTCAGTAATGCATTATCACAACTTTACTGCCTAAGCAAGTATATCTTTATATTACCAGCTAGGCCTACTTGGATGTCTAGGAATGTAATGACTCCAGTTGCAGACACAGTTTTTCTATCTGTGCATGTGAAAGACAAAGAGGTGCCTATGTTTTTATGCATAGCTGCATGCACATTTTTTTAAAACTTGGAAATCTATGGATTCTGCGAAGCACTCAGTAAAATGTATATCAAATGCAAAAAAGCATATTGCTAAGTCTCTCTAAGTTCAGTAAATTCTCTCTCTCTTTTTTTGATAACCATGGAAGATTGGTGGATGTGGATGGACAGATACACTTTTGAATGTGTGGAAAAAATATCGTAACTGAGACAAAAACAGTATAACTGAAGATTATTCTTAGATGCTTAAGACAATGCATGAATCCAACCTCAGTACATTAATTTGTGGTACTTAAAAACAGTTAATGTGTTTTGTTTTAGTTGTTATTTGGTTGAGCAGATGGTAATGGTTTTGACACAATTCAGTTTTTTATTTTTCTTCTTTTTTTTTCTTGAAAAAGACAAGGCTCTTTTTCCCACTTTGTCACAGCTGGTTACCAATCAATCTCAATTCACGGTACAGTGATGATAGCACATGTTGTTCAGGGGCCAAATCTGATTGGGTTGCATTTTCAGCAGTTTTTCATATAAAAAAAAAATTGTGTCTGTATAGCAGTGACTGTCAGCACACTATTGTACAACTGTCATTAATCAAAACTAGCAACAATGAATGCATTCATAGGTGCCAGAGACTGCCAGATTTCACTCAGAATCACCCAATTTCTATTAGAATTTCCTCACCAGCAGTGTTTTCTCATCTGCTTGTTGTTTTTCTGTTTCTTTCTTCCTTTCCAGTCCCCCCACCCCCTTCCTTCTTGGTTAATTAAAGGCAGACATGCTCTAACTATTACATGTAGAACAGAAATTATGTAAAGTGGTATCCAAAAGTGGCTGGTTTATATCTGGGCAAAGGCTGACTAGCTGTTTAAAAGACCTCACCCAGCTCAGTCTGATGGCTGAAGTCTAAAATTAATTGAAAGATTAAGCACCTCCAAATGTTTAATCAATTAGATGGTGATAAACATGTGAAACTGATGTCTGACACCCTGTGTTTTTAACTGAATGTTGGCATTAATTGGCTTGAAGTCAGCAATATTTGGGCAATATGTCAGAAGGTGTTTCTTGACACTACACATATTTTGGAGGCGTTGCCGTCTTAGTGCACTGGCAACATTAAGGACCGACTTAACCAGTACTCTATGGCTTTCCACCATTCTAATATCAATTCAGCAGTCAGAGAGGCCCTGATCCTGATTCCTGATACTAGTTCAGTAGCACTAATCCAGTTAAGAATGAACTTCAGGTGTAAACACCTCTCTATGGGAATACGATGCTCTGGGACAGAGAGAAGGCAAGACACTGTTCAGGACTGTGTAGGTGGATGCTTGAGTAACTGAAAATATATTCAGGCTCCTTGTTAATTCATGGTCCCTTTCTCACACAAGCTCCCCATGCTGCCATGGATCAGGCTAAAAGCCAGTTTTCCTCCTTTCTCCTTCTTGCATGCTTCATCTGTCAAAGTTCTTCACTGAACCGTGGTGACTTCTGGGGACAGTGTGGGTGGAACAGATGACTGAGGGGTAGCGTATCAATACTTAGGACAGCAGATGGTTATAATGTCCCATGGGTTCATCTATGTATGAACCTAATTGCTAGATGGAACATTCTGTCAGGGTGGTCCAAAAACCCAGTATGGTCTTGTTGGAGAAGCAGACTGGGAGAGCTGGACCTCTCCTTGAAGTAGATGATAACTGTGCTGTGATGGTGACATGTTAACGCCACCCTCCATTTCACAACCCAAGTGGGAGATGATGGCTGTACCCTCAGTCTGCGTCCTGGCATGCCATGCAGCTGGCTTGTTCCCCCATCAGCCTTTGCACAATTTGCATGATTGGCAGGTGTGAGCATAAAGGCTGCCGAAGCCTCCAAGGCAGCTGGCTGGCATGCCAGCACCAGCACATCGGTGAGATGAAGAGCGAGTCAGCTGCAGCCCATAGCAGACTGAAGAGCCCAGTCCCAGGCTGCCTGCATCCCAGTTCAAGCAACCACTCAGTCAGATATAGTCCTGCTGCCTGTCTGCTTTTATCTCAGCAGCGATTAGTGAACCACAGGGATATGATTTGTCCAAAAAAAAAAAAAAAAAAAGAAAAAAAAAAAAGAAAAAGAAAAAAGCAATAAAATAAATGGCTAATTGTTGCCCAGCTTTATGATTCCTCTATCCAGCTTGTACTTCTATTACAACTGATTTTAGTTTTCTGCTCTTACAGGAACTGAATGCAACTATATTTTCAGTCCCCTAGGACTGGCCTCATGTCAAGAAAACAAACATATTTCTTGTCTGCAACCCTGTGGTCGCCAAAGACATGTAACTGCTCCATCATTGTGGGATACTATTGTCATATTCTTGAGATGTTAAAGGGAAAAAATTTGCCTTTTCTCTCTTATGAAAACAGTGATTATTATTGACCAGTGCAGCACAGCATGCAAAATTACTTAATTTGCAAGCAGTCGAGAAGAAATATTCCTCAACTGCCTATGGCTGTTGAATGTAGTTGCAATAGATCTGTACTGCTCCAGAAACTGCATATTAAGTTCTCTAGCATCATCATTCTCTCTCTGCGCCGCCGCCACCACCCCCTCCAGTGCTAGCAAAAAATAGTCTGTAAAAGTTTCTGAAGTTTCCATTTATTTATTCTTCCCCTTAACATATCTCTTATTCACTAGTTAAACCTGAGGTACTGCGTATACATATAATTAAGTGTAACTCCTATCAAAAGGAGTATTTTGTGTGTTTATGTTTGTCTCTGACAGAATGATTAGCCTCAGTTTGGCCTTTTTAAAATTTATTTTTTGCTAATGAATAGAATGGACTTCCTGAATATAGAATGAAGCTGTATTGTATTGTGGTGAGTGTGAAAGGATGACTTGACTTCTGTTTATTCTCAGAATTGTTGTAATTGATGTTGTGAGCTTTAATTAGACATAACAGAACATAAAATATTTCAACATACAGGATCCTTTAAGATGCTTTAGAGTCTACTAGCACACAGTGCTCTCTCTACAAATCTGTACTAAAGGAACCAATAGCAATGTATATTATGTACACAGAAATTAATGTTTCAGATTCCCAAAGCATTTAAAAATACTCATAGAACCTCAAAACATTCCTGTAACTAATTGCATTATATTCTTATTCATCAGAACATTTAAGGGTGCTCTTCTGTATGATTTCAATATGTTTGCTGAACAAGTCTACAAAGTATTTACTGTATAACAAAGGGAAGGTAAAGTAATTCTTCAGAAGTTATGTCGTGAGTTTGTATACAGTAAGAATGAGTATTGACATCTGAAGTCTCAATCTTTCTTTAGTTTCATCTTCCTATTTGACTATTTGATACATGAGAATCTGAAGCTAATTCTAGATTCAAGGTGACTAAGGTATCATGGGCTTATTATGTCTAGAAGAAATATTGCTGAAATAATTTTACAAGAGAGTATTTTAAGAGTAAAATATCCATGCTGAAAACCAGGGTTTTCCTGATTTTGAAGCCAAAAAATTTCATGCGGGATAAAGTCTCCCATTGACTGTAATGAGCTTTCAATCGGAGCCCAAAATAGTTTGTTAAGCACAACTTCTGCAGGATAGTAACAATTTAACTGAAAATATTTTTCTAGGTGTAAGCACTCTAATCTCCTTGAGAAAGAATGTTCACTGTATGCTGACGTAATTTGTATTATTTCAGGTTTTATACATCCTCATAGTTTTAGAATTATTACAATTGCAGAAACAAAGAACTGGACAAAGCATGACTGAATTATTTCTATTTTCTTTTAAGAAAGAAAAGCCTTAATGAATAATTTTGTAGTATTTCTTTTGAATTGGTAAATCTTTAATGTGCCTCTTCAATAAATGTTACCTTCTAAAGCTTAAATATCTTTTTTATTGGTTGCAGTTGTGTAGTGTCAGATTGTACCAAGATGCTCAGTTTCCCTAAAGGGTTTCTGCTGTAGAGAAAATCTTATATAAAGGGAAATTTCCCATTCATCAAAAGGTAAAATGTGTAGCCCACATAGTTAAAGGCATGAGAAACCTGAGCTGTCATGTATTGATAACTGATGTCTGATAGCTTAATTTTATCTTATTGCTCTAGATCAAGGACAAAGTGAATGATATTATTAATAAAGCCCTAACACTGAGTGAACATAGCAATACTAATTTTATGTAAAGTTTCTAACTAATTCAGAGAGCAATAAAAATGTCATGAAGATTAATGCTTGGTGGAATTATCTAATGTTAGATAATAATTTGTCTTCCAAAGTTGGCTCCAAGATAAAAATCAGACTGGCATATTCCAGGTGAGAGTTTTCATTCATTTTTGCTCTCTACAGAAAAACTTTCCATTCTTTTTCTGTAATACAGGTATGACATCAAAGATGACTACACTTTGCGCATTAAGAAGGCCATGAGCACAGATGAAGGAACCTACACATGCATTGCCGAGAATCGAGTTGGAAAAGTGGAAGCTTCTGCTACCCTCACTGTGCGAGGTAAGCGTTCCCATGGAGAGAGGGTCTGTGTCCTATATGGAAATTGCTTTCTGGTAAAATGAACCATATTCTTACTTGGCATTGTCTGGGTTTCACGTAGCCTTTGCAGTTGCTGCACTGATACACGATAAAGGTGAAATCCTGGTCCCATTGATATTTCAGGAAAAATTTTATTTTACTTCAATAGGATAGTATCTCCCTGCAGTTAAAAGAGCTGTTCCAGTATTTCTTTATTGAAGAACAGATGCATAAGCAAACACTATGTAACTATGGGCATAGACTTTAATGAGTGAACCATCAGTTTAGGCACTTATTCATGTTCCTTTCACTAATAAGTATGAGTATAGTAAGAAACTATGTTTATTAATGCCAAAAGCAATGCAGATAGTATTATTATGTGTTTAGCTCTGCCATAATTAAGCTCTCTACCATTAATCTTTATCTGAAAGATAAACTAGCCAAAGGAAAAAGAAAACCCTAATTAAATTTTCTAAGTATTGCAAGGTAAAGACTAACATATTCTCTCCGGAAATATTCTTGGTCTCTAGTATCCACTCTATGTTTATGTGCTGCTTTTTGACATGGTAAGGAGGTTTTAAGACCAGTAGAATAATGAGTTGCCGAAGTGTCTTTTGTGACAGTAGATGTAGACATGCTAAAGATTATGGGGAGAGAAAAAGTTTGTAGGCTAATATTTCCATATGAGTAAATAGCATATAATTATTACTTCATTCAGAAGATAAGCAGCAATTTGGCACAATGGATATCATGAAGACACTATTTCACAGTTTAGTGGTGCATGCTGAGGGTTTGCAGAAGAGCTGTGAAAGGTTAATAAAAACATTTTTAGCTTTATCTGTTCTCTTTTCATACACATTAAATCAAATGTTCAAAGTCTCAATGGATTGCTTTATTAGAACTGGGGTCAACTGACCCAAGAGGCCAGCTTCCACTTCCATCCATTTAATGCATGGACACAGTTCAGTTTAATTTGCTGAATTCAAAGGTAAAAAAAAAACCTGAACACTGAGTGGCTTTGTGGTGGGGGGAGATGTTAGTACATAACAAAGAAAAGAGAGTATTGTGATAATCTATCTGCTAAAATATTACCTCAGTGTTCATTTTAGACAGCAAGTGATAATGCAGCTCTTTCCATTTTAAGCTGAAGAAATAGGTTTACTTGCTACATGCTGCTGTAAAAGATTGTTCTTCCATTTTGTAATGCGAGAATAGTCACTACAGTGAACTCTCAGAAATACTCTCACTCTGTTCCTTTGTCACAGGCAGAATCACGGTAAAGCAATAAATTTGGCAACCAGTTTGATAGCCTTCAAGCATTCCTAGAACTATGTACACTGTATACATTACTAGAGCAAGTATTTCAGATTTCCTACCCAGATTAGTGATAAAAAAACCCCATGATTTGTGATAAAAGCTAGAACTAAGAACAAAATCCTTTTAAATTACTGAAGTTTGAACCTGATGCAATTAAGTTTAAAAAAAAAAAAAAAAAAAAAGAGTAAATATGTAATTTCATCAATTCTTCCTACAGTAAAAGCAAGTTTTCATTTTCTTGGGTAATTTTTTCTCCTTGGGTTTGTCATTTAGAATCAAATACACTGTGTTTATCCAACACAAAGGAAGCCACAGTATTATAAGCATATTAAATGTTCAGTATATGACAGAAAATAAGCCAAGAAATTCAATGGAGAAGGCCATTACTCTGAATTTTCTGAAAATGAAGGACTGGGCAAGCTCCAACTGACTTTAAAGAGACCCAGAACAACAGTCTTTTTAATTAAAGGAAGCCTTAATTCTGGATTCTTAAACTTTTGCCATTTTTGCCTGAAATTTCTTGTCATGTAGAAAAGCAAAACCACATAGCATTTAAAAATTTACTTTGAGGGTGCCTTGGTCCTTTCAGGTGTTGTGTAGTTACAGCAAACCTGGCAACAACAGCATAATCCTAAGATCCCTCATTCACGGCTTCATCTTCTCAAAGCAGAAGATGAGGATGCAGTCAAGACATTTGCATTACACTGTCACAAGCAACAGAATTTAAATTCTGTGACTCAGCCTTCATGCCCTCTCTTGGAAGGATGCATATCACTCTTATTTCTCATCTTTCTGCAGAAGAAGAAAAATGTCCATAATGCTAGAAGCCTGAAAGGCTTCAAACAGATGGTGGGTGAGAAAGGATAGGAGGCTTAAAATACTTAAATAAAGTGGGTATGTCAAAGCAAGGATAAAGCCATAGAAACACTGAGAAATAAGAAGGTCCTTGCATGCTGTGTTACCTCCGAATCTTCATATCTCACATTTGACCCTACATTGCGCATAAGCTTATAGAGCTGGTTAACTTCTTATAAAAAATTAAAAAACAAGAAAAAAAAAAAAGGTGCTGTCACTCAGAAAAGTGTAACTTCTGCTGCTGCTGAAATAATGGGAGTTTCACTTAAAAGATGCAACCTCGAGCTAATTTTATGTCCAACGTTTCAGCTCTTCTGAAAGGGGACATCTGTATTTTGTTTACAGAGGGACTGACAGTCCTCTTCCACTGCACAAGTATAATGAAGGACTCTTGCTATAATCATGAAATCATTTGTTTTAGCTGCAGCTTTCAGTCTTGATATCAACCTGAAATAGTATTAGCCTGTCGATCATTTAGCAGCAATATTTTCAGGAAGTAGAAGTTATCCAAGCAGTAAGTTGGGACGTTCTGAGTTGAAATCCCTGTCGCCATTTCAGCCTATTTGTTATATTTTCATCAGACTGTCAGTGAGGAAAAAGCAGTGTGCTGTAAGCTTTCATGCCCATTATTGAATGGGGAAAACCATCCTGGGCTTTCGTTAGCCTTTACTGCTCTACTGACTGGTCATGCCCAAAATTCATTTGGTATTTGACTTGGAAAGCAAACACTTTGCATCTACTGGCAGGACATTTGGCAGTCTGTGGCTTAAATTGATATGTTTATTGGGATCTAAAGGTTTGTGCTAATGCAATGCATTTTTTCTTTTATCAGGCATTAAGAATGATACTTGATGATGGCATGCAAAGTTAATAAAAGTGTTTCTCAGAGAATGGTTCCAGTCAGCTTGTTCAGATGCTATGCTCAAGTACATGTGATAATAGTGGCATGTGGCTAAACAATAACAATAAATATTTTACTTAGGCTGTCATTTGAGGGGTTAGCAATCATGGTAGTATCCATAGTGGAAGGTAACATTACACGTCATGCATTCTGACAGATATTCTTTTCTTTTTTTAATTTCTTTTTTATGTTCTCACTACACCATTGTAATGTCAACAGCTCGCCCCGTTGGTAAGTAACCATCCTTCTATCCATTTTAGCATGGCTTCATGCAATGCTTCATCTTTCATTTGCAACAGCGTTTAACAGGCTGAAATTAGCAGCCAGTGCTTCATAGTTTTAACTGTCTAACACCAGGCAAGCCTTTTTGACTGACAAAGTGTTATTTCTGAACTTTTCATTTTCTGCTGTGTCGTGTGAAATGCATTTGCCAAATCACCAACAAATGCCAATCAGTGAAACAGGGTGGGTGTGGTAATATCACTCATTCAGATGTTTTTAACAGTCTGTTGAAGGGCCTGGTATAAAAGCCATTGAAATCAACAGAAAGGATTGTATTGACTTCTGTGAGCTTCTACCAGGCCCTAACTATCAGCTCATTATGCTTTTATTGTGTATCAGTAAAAGCACAGGCTTGCATGTCCTGTCTTTCTTCTGTCTTTCAACAAGTTTTGAAATGAAGTAGTCCTGAAATGGAAGAGGGGATGGAGTAGATTTCCGTGCTTGTTAAGAAAGCTCATCATTGATTTTTGCTCTTGGGTCATCTTGGAAGTGCATTTTGGAATGCACTGTATAGGATGAAAACTGTTTTGAATAATAAATCCAGAGGAAGTCAACCTCTGAACTTTCAATTCCCACACTGAAAATTCGAAATTTTTTTTGTTGTTTTTGTTCCTCTGGCTTTGAAATTAATTCTGAAAATTTTTAAAATCTAACTGAGCTTAATGGAAAATTTGCAAATGTCAGTAGCTGAAATTCACTTCTGGTGTTCAGAGATACCCTGAACATATTATTTACTTTTCTTTCACGGATGTTTACTCTGTGCCTATATGGATTTTTCTAAATAATTTAACCAGTTGGACTGCTCCTGTAATTTTTGTGCTTAGATGTATCTTTTAGAATAATAACATGGTTACTCTAATTATCATTGAATAATGTGAAAAGTCAGTACTGGTGTTTAAGGAGATTGCTGAGGGATTTAGTTTTTATTTAGTAAAAACTTGTTAGATATGTGTTTGACTAAAGTTTGGGAGTTTGAACTTGTCTCAGCTCTTCACTGTTATGACTTTGGAGGAAGAATGATGGAAAAATTTAAAGATAAAATCCAGGTTAGACTTCTCATTCCATAACTAAGGTGATCCCATGCTTATTAGCATGCTTGAACTCGTATATGTAGAGCCAAGCTAAGTACCTCCATAGTCATGGCATGGCTTATACGCACCTGGAAAATTCCCTGGGCAGAATGGAAATTCACTCTTTTCCATATGATTTTGATAGCAAGCTTTAAACCCTAGCCACTACTGTATTACTTGGGCATTGCACTCATTCTCAGGAAGTTAATTCCCAGGAGCTGTAACTGTAAAACTGGAGTAAACATGTAAGAAAATTTTCCTTCGCTTATAAAATACAGTAGGAATTTAGTGTGCTTCTAATATAAATTTCTCATGTTAGAGAGAGAGAGAGGATTATGGCTGCTTACACATTCACTAAGAAGATGCTACAAGATTAAAGTATTTTACTTCTAGATATTTTTCTCACTTTGCTCACTTTTAAAAGAAAGGCAAGAAAAAAACAAACCATAAAGTAGGGATTGTTTCAGGCTCTGTGAAAGCCACATAAAATAGATGACTGGAGATTGCCGAGAAAATGCTAGGTTTCAACGGTGTTGATGGTGTCTCATTTCAGAACACTGATTCTTTTTTAAGACTTTTCAGGCCATTGAGTCATCCATGATTCCATGTTGAAACCTTATAGAGAAGCTCTTGGTTTCAAGTTACTTTATGTCCAGGTATATGATCCCCTTGTGAGACCATGCTGTGGTCAATCTGGCATATTTCTTGCCTATGCTATTTTATGTTGTTGCCAGTGAACACCTGATACAAAGTAATATTTTCTTTTACATGATTACTTAGGAAACATAAATTAGAATGGTTGACCTTTAAATAATTATTACATGGCCTTTATTGCATCGTTTAATTCAGTGGTTATCTTTGTGAAAAGGTTAAGTAAGTACGTCTAACCCCAAAGATTTTTAACATGGATGCCTCCTCCCAAAAAGTGTTTAAAGCCAGCCTGGATGAGGTTTCAAACAACCTGGTATAGTGGGAGCTGACCCTGCTCATGTCAGAGGGGTTGGAAATAGATGATCTTTAAGTTACATTCCAACTAAAGCCATTCTATGATTCTATGATCTGGTACTCCCATACACTGTGTGAATGCTGTTTATAAGCGGATCAGTTTCTTTAGATCACTTTTATCTGATCCTGTACCTATAGAAAAGGCAATGCTCTCCTTATGACAGTGTATTACCTTTGTTGTTTAAGGAACTAAATTGAAACATTACTACAGTTCAAATCTCTTGTTTCATTCAAGAGAGAGTAGGCAAAGGAGGTGGCTACCTATCCTGGGGTTTGAAAATTTAAAGCCCAGTAAGGCAAAACAAAGTAACTTCCCTCTTCACCACCAGTTTCTCACCAGGAAGCCCAAATGATATGTTAAAATTCTCATTTGACAAGGATGGCGAGTTAAATCTTCTGGCTTTTTTTTTCATTTGTTCAGGAAGTTAACTGGAATGCAGAACAAAAATACCTCTTCTTAGAGAAAGGAAGCTAAAGCAAACACTACTTAATGTTATTAAGCTCACAGCTCTCTAGGAGGGCGATGATTTAACAGAAGTGTATTTATATAGTTATGTATATGTTAAACTGCAGGGGAGCACTTTAAAAGTTTTGTAACACCTGAGAATTATCTAGGTACCTTTACCTTTCATCATTACCTCTAATTCAAAGCAGACATGTTTTGTCTTTAATGTGTTTTAAACAAGACCAAACCATTTTATTTCAGTGGCTTGTCAAAGAAGAATAGCAAAATGCATTTTTAATGTTCCAGGATTGCAATTCTTGTTACAAATGGAATAATTTTAATTCTATATTCATTTTTTGCCCGATTCAAATACTTATATTCCATTAGTTGTGATATTTTTATTTATTCTTGAGTGAAAAATTCAGGAGTGTGGTTACCAATGCCAATGTTTGGTTCAAGCAGTTATTAACAAATGGTATATACTACATAGACAAAATGAGGTATGGTTCTGCCTGAGGTGCATGACATCTGGTGAATTTAACAGCTCTATGCCAGATTACTCATCATGTTTGGATTTGCTGCTAGGAATAAATGTGTTGCCCATTTCTAAAATAGATGTTCTCTTATTTATAACCTTTTGAAAAGATTTCTCACAGGATTTGCAACAGATGGGTTTAGGAAACAAGATATTTATCCCTATTTATACCATTTCTATTGTTATTACACTCAGATGGATTTTCCAGATGAGCAAGTTAATATTTTCTCACTTTCACATTCTGCTGTATTTCTTATAGCAGTTGGGCAGCAGAATAGCTGCTAAACGAAGCACAAAAGTTGGGAGGAGCTCAAAAGCTTCATATAGTCCCACTGAAAGTAGCTGCTTTTGAAAAGCAGTTGCTATACTACTTTTAGATGAAGGACTTACTGCTTGAGTTGAAGTTTAGACAGATCTTTGAAGATCTGTCTGATGTTTACATCTTTACTAATCACCTAAAAAGTCATTCAGATGATGGAATATTAAGTTTTCAAATTAATTTCAACTACATCCAAGTGAAAATATAGTTCTTTGCATTTTTGTTGCCTTGCAGTAAGTCAAGTTTACTTACTGTATTGTCATATGCTATGACTTACCTTCCCAGAAAGAAGCAACATGCAACAAATAGCTAGATACTTTTACAACCTGGATAGAAATTATTTGAAATTAACTAAGTAAAGAGGACTGATCAAGGTACAAAAACTTCACCTCCCTACCATATTGGAGAAGAGAAAAACATGTAAGGCACCTACCATGAATTTTTCCAAATTTCATATTAATTAAATACAATCTACTGACATTTAAGTACTGTGTGATTCTATGATGCTTTTCACTCTGCTCTGGGAAGTTTTCATGACATAAATCAGCCTGGCATGACTTAATGGGCTATTAAGAGTAGTGCAGCATAAAACAAAAAAATAGAAAGGGCTGTATTTTAAACAAAAGTTATATGAGCTGTTGTGGCTAGAAATTATATTCTTCATATGGTTCAGGCTGGTAGGTGAGAAAGAACTCTGTCCTTCTCCATTCCAATTCTTTCAGGGAAAGTCTATATAGGATGAATGCTTTTATTTTTTGTATATTCATGAACATATCACTTTCACTTGAGATGCTGAGGATCTCAAGAACTTGAATTCTATAATAACTTCAGATATGATAGAAATACAGTATTAGCAATATATGGGCCTTAATGGCTCTGCAAGTGGACTCCAAGCACATTAAGCACCAAGCATTTAATGCTGGTCCACAAAAATGCTACATATCTAGCTGTTCCAAGTCTTCTTGGATGCACCATATAGTGCTTAATAGAAATGTGGAAGATCTGATAGAGGATTCTTCTTCAGTGCTAAGTGTGAAAGATGACAGTGCATGTATGTGAATTTTTAGCTCATCCTGACTCATTCCACCGTGGCACCAATGATGTTCCAGTACTCACAGTTTCTCTTAGAGAAAACCCAGTCACAGCAAGTGCAAGAATCAAGCACCTCATTTTTAATTTTATTTTATTTTTTTTTTAATTGCTGAAATCTAGCTTGGGAAAGTTTTAAGAAATTTAATGGGTAAATATTTTTTAACTTTCCTGAGGCATGCTCAAATCAGTGGGAATTGTTTTCTTACTTTAGTGAATGTTAAGTCTCTCCATAAGTCCTTGAAGATTAGTGTATGAAAAAATCTTTTTTTTAGGAGTTGCTCCCCCGAACCTTTTCCCTTCCTTTTTCTAAGAGACGAAATTGCTTATGTGGAAATCAATACATTAATCCGTTCACTTTTCCCTTTCCATTCTTTGCTCAATTGCTGCTAGTCATGTTATAGTTGGGATATGATCTCAGTATTTTTTAACAGCAATATTACTGCATGCCCCATTCCTTGAATGCTAGCTTTGTCAGTCAGCATAAATAGTCTTCTTTTCTTCCTCACTCCTTTTCCTTTCTTCACTTAACAGTGGCCCAAACTGAGCAGAGTATCTCCTCTCAGCCTTTTTTATTCTCAAGGGTAAGCAAACCAGGATCTTGTCGTCTTTCTCACTATAGATATAGCCTATTGGCCTATCTAGGCTCTTTGCTCTTCTCATCATCCCCTTAGCTCTTCTCTTCAGCATGTGAATTCATGTTTTTTGAACAAGATAACCAGATTACACTCATTATTTTGATGAAATCTTACTATATCAGCAAGGGGTATGCTTTTCCTTTTTAAACACATTACCAGCAAAGTCTCCTGCTATCTCCCATGACAAAAGGAATCATGGCAGATTACATGTCTTTTTGGTGGCATAATTTGTTTTGTTTGCTAAATTCACAGAAGGTATTATAGCACAAGCCATCCCCTGATGATACAGTTTACATTAGCAAGTGACCTAAAGTATTAAGATTTTAGGAAAGCACATCTTTTCTATCCGGTCTGAGCAAAAAGTATATCCTGAATCCCAGACACTTGAGGAAAATGAAAAAAAATAAAAAGCATTCTCTAGAGTAGAGAAAGTCCTGAGTAATGTAAGTTATTGAGCAGATAGAATCAGTGCTACATCTCTTTATATGCATCAAAACTAAGTGAATGACTTTCTAGAAGGAATTTTCCAGGAGTATCTGTAAGATGCAGGGGCCACTTAAAAGAGATGATTGGACAAGATGTAATAAAATAGAGATGTATGATTAAATGAGAGCAGGCTACAGTCTAATGTTGAAATGAAATTCAGACCGGACATTTAAACTTAGTATTTAAATGTACTGTAAAACAAAGAGGAGGAGGGGATCAGGAAAAGTGCAGCTGCTGAACTTGGACCACTAGCAGAAAGTACATTTTTATTTTCTGCTGTGTAGGTGACAGAGTTGGGGTTTTTTTAATACTTATTCTCACAGTTCTATTTTGTGAATGTTGGTCCTAGGGAAGAAGGAAGAACAAATCCTTGGTAGTTTTTTAGGGGTTTTTTTTGCACTTCAACTTTTATTATAAAAATGGTAAATGCAGATTTTGCAGTCATGTTAACTGAAATTGTCAGGGGAACTTTGAATATAAGCCAAACCTGCTTTTTCATTATTGTTTATCTCACATCTCTTTTTTTTCCACCGCTTCTTTCTTTGAGTTCATCAAGGGATAAAAGAGAGATTTTATGTGTCAAAATACATAGGACAGTTAGTGGGTTTTATTTATTGATTCACTAGATTTCTTTCACCTCTTGCAAAGAAAGAATGCTTATGCTTCCACGCTTTGAGAGATTATTTGCTTCAGTGTTTCAGAACAACTGAAGGATAATAATGTTGTTATATGTGAAATTCAGAACTTGAATTTAAATTGAAGATTAGAACAATTAATACAGGTATGAAGGAAGGTTTAGCATTCTCAAATGATTAAAGTTTGATCTTTTCACACTGTTGTGTTTTTACGTGGCTCATCTGAAAACAACAAATGAAACAAAACAAAATAAAAGGAGCTTCTTTCTTTCCATAAGACAGGAGCAGTGTGAAGGACACTTACAGAAGAACTGGTCTTGAGACCTCACTTTACCCTGCTCTCTACCTCTACCCCACTGTAGCCTGATTCCACCCCCTCAATGCTTCCTTTCATTCAACCTGCTAAAAGTTCTCCAGGCTTGCTCCCTGTGCTTCTAATTTTGTGTATTTGATCTACTGGTGGAAGACATATGAGAATTAGTTTTGAAGCACTGTCAATGTTAAAGATGGTATCTGAACTATGAATTACTGATACTCCCATAGGTTATAGGAAGCTGCTTTTTAGAATAATCCAAACCAAATACCTGATTTGCCACCTCCACCTGTATTGCTTTAAAATAATATCATGGGTCTAGTGAAGGACTTCATAAATCATTTGTTATCTCCACAACCTACCCATTCCTCATTTTTGTTGGCAGAACCATCCACCTGAAGAAGAATTCATGGAAGAAAGAGAACAATGTAAACAAACAAGAAAGAAAATAGTTAAAGAAAAAACAAAATGTCTACAGAATGAGATCTATGTGCTTGTTTCAAAGTCCAACTGCACTGATACAGACTAGCAAATAGTTACAGATTCCTATGCTAACATGATACTCATGGCAGAGAAAAAAAGGATACTCATTTCCTAGGCAACTCAGTTGTAACTGGCATGCTAAATAGTTACTTCCTTCTCTGTGAACAAATGTAATCATTGGAACACACCATAATATTGAGAAGTCTTTTCACTGCAAAGAAAGTTACCATCCTTATCTTCCATTAGTTTATCCCTGATAAGAAATATCTGAATTAGTAATAGCCCTAAGATGTCATCCTCTCAGGCTTCTGTAATGATTCCTGTGTCAGAGGCTACACACTTGATTAATTATTAGTCATAACTAATAGCGTGCTAATAATTTCATGTTCTAAGAATGATGCCTCACTTTTGGTACCCATTAAGATCAGAAACTTCTGAGGAAATTGCTGGTGACTCAGCCCTGGTTTCTAGTGTTTGAGACTGGACATATTTTCTGTTTTCCTCTGTTTACTCCATTAGCAATAATAGCCTTGCAAAACATCTTTTCAAAACTCCTAGAGTTTCATCATATCTGCACTTTTCGGCAGCTCATGCCATGCAAAGGGCAAATGTTACAGCGAGGTGTGTTGAGTCTTACAGTTTTCTTTTACATTTGTATCACAAAAGCATCCAAAAGTTCAGTATCTACCAGACCTTCTAGGCAAATTTAACCAATGACACACAAAGGTGGGTGATTATTATTTTCTTTCAAGATTTCCTGAAGTGCCTTCAGCAGTCATCTGATCCGGTATCTGGAACCAGCAAAGCAATCCTATAAATAAGTAGTTCTATTCCATAGATGATGTCAAGAGTTACCTGCCTTTTCAAAATATGTGGTACTTCAGCTGGAGCTCTGGAGGATTCTGCTATCCTCTATGCAAATGTCTTGATCTGTATTTGGTAAGACTGGAACTGATTTTGATCTCTTTAAATAACACACATTGAAGACCAGCTGAAATGGCCATATGTCATTGTAATAAGGGTTTCAGAGGAGCATTCAGATATCCAGTTTCAAGTCTTTCAGGGATTTGCAAAAGAAGATTGTGATATTGATGGGGTTCCAGAAGTCAGAAAACAATTTGGAGAAGGTGCCATTATCTTATCACCATACATGACTCTCTTAATTCCAGGCAAAGCTACTGAGTATTGTACCAAGTGTAACTTTGATTGTTCAAAGGATTATTATGAAATTCATGTATTGCTGCAAATGTACAATGCTGAAAAAGATTGTAGATGGAAATATTAGGCTGGTTTGCTCTGCATTCCCTGCTGGAAACAGAACTGAGTCTTACAAAATCTTGATGCTTTACTAGCCAGTCTGTTTCTACTTTTTCCTCAAAGCTTTTTCCCCTGTTAGTGAGAATTATCTAATTTTACTTACATTTACAAGCCAGCATCTTTCCCCTTGCCCCATTTGAACTAGTCACAGAAATACATTTATGGATAATAAATAATTCCAGTTTAAAATGAAGCACTCATCTTTATCACTTTAGCTTACCTGAGTAATCTTAGCAATGAATTTCATTTGCAATTCACTATCAGCTGAAATAAATTGCAATTAAATGTTGTCCAACTGGTAATTTAACCCCTTTAAAATTTGTTGCTGTCATTCTTTTCCTGTAATACAATATTTTTTTCAATGGGTTTGATCCAAAGACCGCATAAGCCAAAAGGAGAATTTCTACTAACTTCAATAAACTTTGAATAAAGCCTCGTATGCCATAGTCTACAAGGATGTTTTATCTAAGTACATGTAACTAAAAGATTACTGAAGTTTTTATTATCTGAAAATTGTTCAGATTATATAAAATAAGTTTGGTCTCATAGTGACTGCCTTAGGTGATTGAGATTGTTTAGGAAAAAACCTAAACAACAACAAAAATCCCATTTATAATAGTTGCTGTGGTTACAATTCAGTTTCTGCTTGCAGTAGCAATACTAAAACTTGCTACAATGTCTACTTTTAATTAAAAACACAGCAATATAATTTATGAACCCTAGGGCACCTGGTCTGGATGAGGTGCTATGAGCAAGTAATGATAATAAAATTCCTTTAGGATCATTGAATTCAATGTAAGCCGCAAATAACAAGATCAACGTAGGAAACTGTCACTGGAAGAAAACATTGCCAGTTCTTTATATAGGATCAGTGTAATTTTTACTATAAAGAAATATTTTTCTATGGTATTTTCTCTTCCTCTTCTAAGTCTTTTGACTCATTTCTTATCAGGTGACCAGAGTTCATCTAGGAGGGATGAACTCACTGTCTCAGTCAAGAGCAGCTTTATCAGCTCCTGGTGACTCAGTGTAACCTTTAGTATTCAGTAACACTACTGGAAAGAAATTAATGCAATCCGTCCCATCAGATTAGAGATTCTGCAAACTATTAAGGTTGGAGAAGAGTTGAGAAATCCCTTTGAAATTATTTGCAGTATGTGTTTCTTCCATTTTTTTTTTTTCTGAAGCTCTTTAACACTTGAACAGAGGCTACCTTCATATATGTTTATTAATAGAATAAAAGATCCATTCAGTCATGCATAAAATGACATCTAGAAAGAGTGCAACAGAATGCACTCTTCTTATTTTGAACAACAAAACTAATGCTCACTACTGCTCATGCTTTTCTATCTCCATTTTCATTCTTGCAGTAGAATACTGTTCTGTGCTGTAAAAACAGTTCTGAACATGATGTGATTAACCTTAGGGTCCCCCCATCCCCTCATCTCAAAGCCCCCTCGTACATGGCCTATGCTTTCTATTCATGTTCAACCATCTGATTTCCATATCATCCCGCTCAGCTTCACAAGCGGCTTATTAGCATAACAGAGCTTTAGTGTGACATTGATTGAAGCCAGCACTGCTGAATGCAGTATCAAAGCATAATTTGCCAGATATCAAATTTAATTTACTGTGTACTATTTATATTTCTCAAAAACAAAGAAAAGAAGTTTCAATAGAAGCATACTAGGTCTGTAGTCTTATTTGTTCTTTTTCTTTTTTTAATATTTTTGGCTTGTCCCCTGGAATCCAAGCAATATATTTCCTTTAAGAACCATTGCGTTTGACTTTCAAATGTCAATTAAGCAAGAGTTTTTCCACTCTGTTTATTCCAATCCAGTTAATGTTACATCTGAAATAGTAAAGGATAATAGTCTGATAGGCACAACACTCGGTTTGCTGCTTCATAACATTTTTTTCAACAGATTCTTCTAATGACCTTAATGTTCAGCTTGAATTAAGCATTAAAGTACCACATAACTTTAGCATCTGAAGCATATCAAGCCTGCTGTTATTTCTCTTACTGTATCTCTTCAGAATGTTTTAAAAAATTCACCTACTTTGAGAGAAGCAATAACAGCTCGAGTTCAGTTTTGTACATCATTCCACTGGAGCTGGACTTTGAGCAAGTCATGATCTCGGTTAACCCTTCTGCAAAATGGAAGTAATAATATTTATCTATCTTTATAAACAGCATCTATATATGAAGATAATGAGCTCTCTTTTTAGGAAAATTGAAGTGTCTAAGTGCTTATTTTGTCTAGGAAGGCTTGCTGTCTCTGAAAAGGGTCACCTTGCATTCTCTAGTGATAATGGCAGTCTTAGTGCTTTCATAGTTATACTTGACCAAGAATGACTTTTGCAGTTATTAACTGTTACTTTCAGTTTACCATTTGCATTATTCAACTAGGAGTTGATTGATAAAACTGATATGGTGAAAACATTGTTTCAATGCTGTAAACAATGTCATTTTTATCAGAGGCCATCTATATACAGAGATATAGCTGAATATGACAACAGATTGGAACAAAATGAGGGTTTCCTTCATTATAGAACCCCATCTTTGAATAAATTAGTAAAACACATACAAGGTTTTATATTTCAAAAATTATGTTTTTCATGTTCTTTAAAGTTATGGTATTACATAGTTTCGCTGAAGGAATTGGTTTTGTGCTCTAATTAATGTAGTGACCAATAAAAGTCAGCTTCTTCTGAGATCAAGAGATTATATTTAAATAAAAGCTCTCATTCCTTTTTTTTTTTTTTTTTTTTTTTTTTTGTGAATTTTTATTAATTATGACTGATGAGAACAGCTAGAAAATATATCCTTGCATAACCACAAATCACTGTTTACCAGAGTCTTTAGAAAGTCTAAAGTAATAGCTATGAGGCCATGGATTGTCTGCCTAGTGTGGCAAATGTTGGAGAGGACTTGGTGTTTGGCAGGGAGAGAACAGAGCAACAGTTTTAATCCATAACATTTAGATTATCTGGACTGAGCTGCAGCCTTAATTTCTGCTTCTTGTCTCTCTCTCTTTTTTTTTTTTTTTTTTTTTTAAAAAAAAAGGATCCTTTATCTGCTCTTTCGAAAGCAAGAGGTGTTCAAAGTTAGGGGGGGGGCCAAAGCTGGGAAATACGTGGAA